>JASANH010000054.1:0-85309 GCA_030248295.1 Mesodorylaimus sp. YZB2_4
GCAGGCCATTCCTGGTCGGGTGGTCTGGGTGTTCTACTACCCCTCTGGTCGATACCCTTTGCCTGCTGTGTTGATCGCCTCTGACATGATGGATGCAGAGTTGCTTCGGCGCTCTAAAACGTGGGATTTCACAAAACGCATGGTCAAATTTTTCGATGGTCAAAATCGCCTGTTTGGTGCGCCAAAAACCAAAGTGTTCGATTATCAGCGATATCGATCAGTTTTCGCTAACCCAGCTAAGTCATACCAGAAAGTCAATGGCCTAGCCGATCAGGAATGTACCCGTCAAGGTCAGTTCAAACAAGCCAATCCGAATTCGGATTCGTCAGCCCCCACGACTTCGACGGCCGATGTGGCCACCGATTGAGCCGTCTATTGCCTACAGTAAGCCCAGCAGCCGAACGGCTGTGGCTATGCAAGTTGGTCATGCGGGCCATGCCTGCCAATGATAAGTCACTAAATGAGGTACTTGGGATAGCCAAGCTTCCCAATCTCCCAGATTTGCCCCCCCACGTTGACTGATATCTAAATTTTTATCTAAGTGTCCCTCCCTTTGGTTATTTTGGGTTTTCCGATTTTCAGCTCGTTTTCTAACTCGTCTCGATACGTGTTTTCGTTTTCGCCTCGCGTGGCCCCGTTGGCCTATTGTTTTGGGTTGTTTTTCGATTCGTTTCTCCTCCTCGTATGGCCCCGTTGGCCTGTTTTCGGTCTGTTTTTCGGTTTGTTTTTCTCTTTCCATCGACCCCGTCTGGCTTCGACTCGTCCGCCTTCGTGTTTTTTGTTGTTTGTTTCGTCCGGCCTGCCTGTGTAGCGGGCGCAGCTCGGCCTCGTTGGTTGACTTCATCGCCACGGCCAGTTTCTCGTCTTTGTTCGCCTCGGGCTCGGCCAAGCCCGGGGTCGATCAGCTGCGTCCGGCCTCGTTCAGTGCACAGAAACGGGTGCACAGGTAGGCCACGCCTGGTCTGCTCTTCGTTTCGGATTGGTCGCGCGGGATGCGCACGGTTCTTTCGCCGCCTCGAGCTAGCCGAGGTTGGCCCCGCCTCTCGTCCCCATTGGTGGATGGCGCGCGGACTGACGCCGTATGGCTCGGTCCCGCGCCAGGTCATTGTTTTGGCTGCGTCTGCCAGTGGTGGCTCTGTCTGTTCTATCGTATCTAAGTCGGTCGGTATCTAAGTCGGTTCTATCTAAGTCGGTCGGTATATAAGTCGGAGTAGCTAGTATCGTTGTGTTTTCGTCGTTTCGTCAGTCAGTTTTTGTCCTCGAACCAGACGGTGGTTTTTCTCACGTCCCTATTTCCATTTAGATTAGTTCCCCTTCTTCCTCGTAGTTTTTCTCGTTTTCTCTCATACGAACGGTATTTTTCGAAGGATGATGATCCTTCTGTGGCAGTTTTGTTTTGGGTTTTGCCTTAGATGGCTTGGTTTTTCCGTTTTGCCCGTTTTGGTCGATTTTCCTATTTTTCTCGTCTGAGTTGGCCCAGCCGATCTGGCCTTTGGTCCTGTTTGTTCCGATTTCGCCTTTCTTACACGGTTTCGTCACGTCCGACCCGTTGGTCTCAGACCCTTCGATTTTCGATTAGTCTCCCAGTTTCTGGTCGAGCCCCGTGGCTATTTTGTTTCCTGATCGCGGGTTGTGTGCTTTTGGCCGTAGCCGTGCTAGGACTTATCCTTTTACTGTGCCTTCTAGACTAGTGACATTTGTCGTCGAATTTCGATTTTTCGTTCCGCTAGTCAATCAAAACTCGGTCAATAATCGTTTGAAATTTTGGTCATGGCCACAGCCGGTGGTGATTCCCCGTCTTCGATGCCGGTGGACGAAGAGCAGGCCAAGCCTGATGACGAATTGGCAGTTCCCAATCTGGAAGAATTTAAAAAGCAAATCGATCAGATGTGTCAATTGACGAAAGATCGTTTGCGTGCTCAATTGCGTGCGTGGTTCAATTGCGCCACTGATCAACAGTCACCCGTCGCGGCCTCACCGGAACAACGAGCCGCCGTGCGGAAAGTAGCCGATTGTTACGTCGAAAAAGTATGCAACAAAGCCCCACCCGATCAGTATTCGCACGTTGCGCAGGTGGTGGCTCGTAATCCTGAGCAGTATCTGGTCAAGCCAGTCCGTTTATTCTGGAGCCGAGTGCAAACTCATGATGACGAGCCAGCCAAGCTGGCCGATATTCCGATTGAAATCGAAATGGAGAAACCGCCAGAACCCGGTATTGAAGAAGACGTATTAGTTTATTCGGATGTCGAAGATTCGACCATGGAGACGGAACCCAGCGAACCCGTTCGACTGGTTTATGAAAGAAACCGATCGCAGTCCCCGAGTATTGCTAGCGAGCCAAGCTTGCACGCCGAACAAGCCTCGTCAGTCGAACCGCAAGATCAATCGTCAGCAGCCGATCGAGAAGCGTATGAGTCTTATTGGTTCACGCCTGCTCGTGTGGAACACGCTTCGCGCCATCGTTTGTTGCCGCAGTTGCAAGACGAAATTGCTAGGGCTCCAAGAGCCGCGGAAGCCGAATCTATGGCCGATACTAATCCGAACGACCCGCAGCGAGCTGCCGCGTATTATGCATCATGTGCTCATTATGTTTTGACCAAGTGCGGATGGAATGGTTTCAACCCTCTCGAATTTCCGTGGGCACGATTGCACGTCAACAACGCGTTTGCCAAGCTCGGTTTGCATCCGACTCGCACTAAGAATGTGATTGTCAACTATGGTAAGACACCGCCCAAGGCGGATAGCGAAGAATGGACCGATTATGTCAATGAATTTGCCGAATGTGGGTTTTGTTCGATGGACTTCGAAACTTGGTCGTTGCCCAAGAACAATTTTGAAATTCGGGATCCCAAGGATCCAGCATCAATCGTCATCGCCGCCATGCCTGCCAGTACGACTATTCGTCATTTGGTCGCTGAGCCGAAGTGTGCCTCGATCGTTCCAGCAGTTCGGGATTCGTTGGCGCCAAAGCAATTTGAATTATTGACTGACCCGGGCTCAAAGCCCTGTGCTGCGGACAGAGGTCCCTTTATTCGCGTCATCACGATGTTCAACCCGAATGGTGATTATCTCATGATCGATGTGATCCAGCAGAAAGGTATTCCGCCAGCGGTTATCGAATTGATTCAAGACCCCAGTTTCCCGAAACTTATTTTTCGCGGCATCAATCAAGAATTGGTCGCCTTCAATCAAGTGTGGTCGTTGTGCCGTCTCGACAGGCCAAGCCTGTGCATCAGTCAGTTATTCCCGAACCTACGTTTTCGATTCCCGCTTTGCCAGCCGCGTCGGCCATGCCGACTGCTACTTCTACGTCAACTGCCGAACAGCCGACTGGACAGAATCCAGCATTTGCGATCGCTCGTCACTCGGTCGATGTCCAGAACCGTGGATGGTGGGTTACTCAATCGATGCCCGTCTATCAAGCTTTGAAAGATCAACGTTGGAAATGGTGCGATTTGACTGAACAGCAACGTATTGCTTATCGCTTGTTCGCTGATAAGCCGCACCCGGACGATACAGAACCTCAGAAGGCCTTGCCTTTCGCTTTGCCAGAAAACGAGTTCAATGCTAATTTCCTGGGTCCGTTCTTCGCCGAAGAAATGAAGAAACATTATCAGAAATGTAAGCAAGAAGCCGAGGTGGCCCAGCCACAAGCCGCAGCAAGCCAGTCGCAACAAGCAGTGAACACGACCCCGACTCAACTGACCGTTCGCTATGGAGGACGTCGTCATTATCGTAATCAATCGCAGGATCGTAAGTAACTCAGTGATTGTAGTCCAAGACTACCGCTATGGTATCACGTTTTCTTTTTTCGTTGGAATTGATGGTGTGTGGACTGACTTTCTTTTTCGTATCACGTAGATAGAACCGCACGGGTTATATAAGTTCGCGCTGTACAGTATTGATGGGATGTGGAGAGCCAAGCTCTGGTGTATGTGCCTTCTTATGTGGTAGTGGGGCCCCCTAAGAGTAAGGGTGTGGCTATTAGGGGTGCTCGTAGTTTTGTGCTTTTGTTGATGTATGTGCTTTGGGAGTTAGGGCGTAGGACGCCAGTTCGTGGGCCTTGTCTTAGGACAGGTCCAGATCCGCTCTATCAGAAACGTCAAGTTTCGCCATGGCTCGGTAGCCCAAGGCTACGATAGTCCATCCAGTTAGGGGCCCAACGTGGGGCCTGCGTTCCCGTTGAGGTTACCCGAAGGCCAAGAAGACCTCGGTAATAGGAGCGAGTTCCTGGTGCCGTCGAGACTTCTACCGACTGGTGGACAGTGGAAGTCCACGTTGGTGGGCAAGATAGCCATGTAAGGGTGTGGCTATTCGAGTTATGACCTGCAGTCATCATGGATGGCTAGTCTTCCTGTTCGTTCGATCCAGGTCTGCCCCCCTATGTGTTTTTGAACTGGCGTCCCAAGACGGCCTAGCTGTCTGTGTTGTCTGACTCACTTCCCGCCCGCTCCTTTGTTCGCGAGCCTAGCCCGCCGTGCTGTGTCTGTTTCCTGTGCCTTTGGGCTGAGCGAGGTTTCGCCAGTCAGTCTGATATGTGTACGTGCCCCGTGCGGTTGTGTGATAGTAAAGCTATATACCCTTGCGTGTGTTATTCGTCCGCTGCGGCCCCCCACCCCCCCCCCCCCCCCCCCCCCCCACCCCCCCCCCCCCCCCCCCCCCCCCCCCCCCCCCCCCCCCCCAACCCCCCCCACTGAGGATAAGGCGCCTTGGTGATGAAGCGGTCGACGGCGACTGTCACAGTTTGGTTGGCTGTTACAGTTATGGGGCTGCCATCGCTGGCCTCGGTTCAACTTTGACCATCTGAGAGCGTGGTGAAGTTCTCTCTGCGGCTTGCACGCCTGGCGGTGGGTGACTCACCCTTTATCAATCCGGGGTCGATAAACCAGGAGAGGCCTTATGGGGGGGGGGGGGGGGCCCTGGACCCCAACAATCCCTAATTAAACCATTCTTTGGGGGGAAGGGGCAACCAAAAAACAAACATCAAAGGTAGGGCAAAACTTTTCGAGCATGTCCAGCAGGACCATGTGATCGGAATTGAAATCTGCGTAGCGCAGGCGATGCTCCTCAGCCTTAACAAATCCGCCCCCCGTGCAACACGTTCGTCACGATCGAACGGCAGACAAATGACTGGGCACACTGCAAAATAACCAGTGTCAGCGAAAAAAAACTAGTGCAGGGAGCTAGGGTGCAAATAAAAAAAAAAACACGGGCGAACTTAACAAAACACACACCCCACAAAAAAAAAACACCCCACAAACCAAACCCAAACACACACAAACGAGACGGGGCCCACGCAGGGCGGGGGGGCAGCGCGGCCCAACCCATGCCCACTCCCATCCCCCCCCCCACCACCTCCCAGGCAAACAAACAAAAGAAAACCAAAGCCAAAAAAAAAAAAAAAACCGGACCCAAAAAAAAGAAAAAGGGAGGGCGTGAGAAGAAAAGTAAATGCATGCACCACACCCAGACAGGGAAGAAAGAGAAACGGGGACTCTGCCTCGCGCTCAAGGGGAAAACGACAGGAAGAGCAACGGCGACGGCGGACCGCGGAAAACAATCACTTCTGCCTCCTCAGCAATGTTGCTGACGATGATTATCAGGATCGTCAACAGTCGAAAATCTCGGAGAAGCTGGACGCCTTCTGTCGGCACGCCGCTGCCGTGGCCAACAAAGCAGTCGAAGCCGGAGAAAGTGGCAACATCCTCATATTTATGACTTGATTGCAGGTACGCTGACACAATTGATCAAACTATGTACTGGCAGTGCAGGGCTGCCTAGTGTTTCGAGAAGAGGTTCCTAGAGTCCGAACTTTGTCCCTTACAACTTTTCACATTCCTTTGCGGTTTCATTTAGGACATCGAGACAACCATCCATTATTTGAAGAAGCAGCCAGCAACTGCCACAATACCGACTTATCCGCTTATCTCGTCCCTGACCAACTCGGAAATCGATCAAGCCGTTTATGGTCGAGGGGAGCAAAGACGAATCATTGTTGCAACGAACATCGCCGAGAGTTCACTGACCATTCGCGGCATATCACTGGTCATTGATAGCTGCCACGTGAAAGTTAAGGTATGAGATGCCCTGCCTACACACCAAGTATGGGCTTGGTCGGGTGGGGGACGTTTGAAAGGAAGGGTTTAGTGTCCTGACCGGCCCCACAGGCGAGGGGAGCCCCCTTCCGACCCCCTTGCCCATACTTGCACCGCAACAGAAAAAAAATTGTGATTTTAGAGTTTCGAAAGTTTCCGTGAGGTTGATCGTTTGGATCGTCAGCTCATTAGCAGATCATCGGCCGCGCAACGCGCTGGACGGGCCGGCAGGACGAACGCAGGCCGATGCATTCGGTTGTGTAGCGAAGCCGACTTCGAGAACCGCGAACCTGGTGCCCTATTCCACGATGACAGCACGCCGGAAATCCTTCGCGATCGCTTGGAGCCAGTGCTACAGAAGGTTCTCTTACTTCGAATGGGATTGGATGGAATGGCTCAGGGGGCATTGGCCGCCTCACTGAACATGGCCGAGGAGCAGCCGCCGCCGAGCGACGTGCCAATAACCGATCTCGGTTCAGTCCAGACGGAATCCGAACCAACAACGTCGTCGACTGCCGAAGCATCGGCTTTTGTATGCGAAAACATCGAAGAGAGCAAGGAGGCAGAAGTGATTGTTTTCCGCGGTCCGCCAACCGTCGTCGCTGTTCCACTTGGTTTCCCTAAAACGCCTGAGACAGAACCCGAGTTTCCGTTTGTTGACCCTCCGAGTAAGCTGCACGCAAATACTTTTATTCACACGCCCACTTTTTCCCTTTTTTGTAGGTCGCGATCAAGTTGTTTATTCGGCCTCAGTTTTGTTCTCCTTGGATGCCTTGGACGTGGATGGAAAGTTGACGGAAATGGGCCTGAAAATGGCTCGTTCAGCGCTCTCGCCGCACATGGCTCGGTCCCTGTTTGTGTCGCACGATTTAGGGATTGTCGAGGACTTTTTTAAAGTGGCAGCTATGTGCTCAGGTAAGTTCACCCGAATTTTTTTATATATTTGCACCCTAGCTCCCTGCACTAGTTTATTTTCGCTGGCACTGGTTATTTTGCAGTGTGCCCAGTCATTCGTCTGCCGTTCGATCGTGACGAACGTGTTGCAAAGGCTGAGGAGCATCGCCTGCGCTACGCAGATTTCAATTCCGATCACATGGTCCTGCTGGACATGTTCGAAAAGTTTGACCATCACTGTAAGATCGTTTTTTGGTTGGCCCCTTCCACCAAAGAATGATTCTATTGCTTTGTAGACACGCGCGGCGAAATGGAGCAAGCCAAAACTGTTTGCAAGGAAATGCAAACTACGTTTTTTGTGATGGATCGCGCGGCGAAAATTTACGACAAGCTTTTCTACAAAATGAAGTTCGATTTGCCGTTTTGGACGGTGACCCATCATGGCGATCTCGCCGATGCTTTCTATCGTGGGAAAGCTAAATCTCGCCTTCGGGAAGATGATTCTCGCAGAAATGCATATTTCACTTCTTCCATTTACATTTCAAAGAATTTTTCTGGTTTTATTTCGTAAGACCTTCGGGTTGTTTGCCGTCGAAATATCGAACGATAATGTGATAACAATTTAGATTCATTATTGTCCCTCCACCGATATGTTTGCATTTCTCTAAAGAACAACGCCAGCTTTAACACGAGGCGACAAGAAAATTCAGCGCACAGACAGCTTCGTTTATCCGTGACTGTCCGGTGACACTTTCGTATAAAGAGTTCTAAAAGAGTTAAAAAGATAAAGATGAAGATAAAGTCTAAAAGATAAAGAGTTTGACGCGCTCCTGCATCCCGTTTCCCAAGTTTGCTAAGGGTATCTGTCGGATATACCCTTCAGAAATTTCCCTTTAGTAATGTCAGCAATGAAGTAGCAGAGGTTGAATGCGCGGAGCGCGGCTATGACAGCAAGAAGATATTCCAGACGGATGGCATGCGTCAATCGCGTGATGACGCGTGTCATACATGGACTGCACCTATTACACCCAGACCTTCTAAAGGATGAAATTCTTCAGAAAGGATCATAATCAGGTGGAAAACATACATTGACCTTTCATGGTAAATAAATTAAATGTCTTCGTTTATTCTAGGATGCTTAGTTAGGGGTCAGGATGAAAAACAACTAATTATCTGTTCCGGTGGCATGACAACAAATGTTCTCTGTTCTAATCGAGTCAGGAGACCATGTTTATAGTCGCGCGGATAAAGCTGTCTGACATGCCCATTTTTCGCAGTTATCGGGTCCAGGAAGCTGAACAGTCGCAAAGTACAGTATCCCCTTGATTTTATACCGTGACTGTTATTGCACAAGACACGGCTTGAAAGCTGATCCGCCAACCCTGTGAATCTGAGCATAGAGTAGGTTGCCGTCGAACATGAACACATCGAACGTATCCTCGCCCAAACCGGCCCCTGTCGACGTGTCTCTCTATGTCGACATCATTATTGGCCTAGTTATCTTTGCAGCAGCAGAAAATCTGGGCATCCTGTTGATCATTTGTTCGAGCAAGCGACTTCTCGCGCAGTCGTCTTTGCTGGTCGGGCTGACCATCGGGCACGCTCTGAATGGCCTGATGCACGCAGTTACGCTCTGTCCGAAATCGGACGTTCCCATGTTAGTCACGCGCCTGTACTGCGTTGCAACCTGGCTCAATCTGTACATCGCTCTCTATCAGCTTTTGCCAATCGTGTTGGCTTTGATCGCCGTCGAACGTCTGTTGGCCGTCGCCGCTCGCATCTGGTACTGCAGCAAGTGCACGAATAAGCGACAGTGGATGGTGACAGCTGGCGCGTTCGGACTAGTTAGTCTACTGATGGCAGTCAATGTACTGATCGCATGGCTCAGTCCAGGAAGTGTGGAAAGCTGCATCCCAACCACTGTTTTTGGTAGAAACTATATGGTTTATGCTGTGCGCGTGCCAGCAATCACAGGTGGTGTGTGCGCTACTCTGTGCACAGTGGCAGCAATGGGGACAGGAAGACGTCGTGTAAGGAGACTACCCGCCTCGAGTAAGCAGGAAATTGCCCGCGTGAATCGTCAGCTGCGGATGACCAAATGCGTGTTGACTCTGAGAGCATGGACCTTTGTTGTGTATCCATTCCTAATTTTGTACTTCTTCTGCACAATGCCGGCATCGTCACTCTTTCTGAGCACTACATATATTCTTCTGTTCTCGTCTACTGTTTCGGTTCAGCGTTGAACCTAGTGGCTTATCTGCTGTTCAATTCTGAGTTCAGAAACACATTGGTTAGGTTGCTGATTGTGAGATGTAAAAACGGAGCTGTACAGCCAGCACCAGCAACCACTCCGCAGTGGCCATTGGTTCTAATGCGTTAAATGTCTGGAAACAGTTTTTAAAAAAAATTTTTTGAAACCTATAAAATTTGTGGTATTTGCTCATTTCATTTTAAAAAATGTAAACAAAAATTGACGAAATCTGATTATTATTATGTGTATCATCGATCTATTGATTGCACTGTGTAAAGCGAATGGCACATGCTCATAATGTGGCAGTAAAGTGAAACTTCAAGAAACTCAGAAATGCCGGAAGGAATACGCAATATCATCTGTCTCACACAATCACATTATAATTGAACCAACTCTTCCTCTAAAGTATACAGTAGGTACACACTGCATATGCGACAGACACTCGCCACCTACAAGCCAAGCCGTTTATTGAGCTGTTGACGCCCAACTGAAGCAGTTTCAGAGACAAATCATTCCCCTCCTTCCATCCTGGCTCGAACACTAAATGCCGTGGGATCTTCGTCCTTAACTGTATACTCATACAAGCTGGCTAATGTCGACCCCCACCCTCCTTAGGATTTTGCACGAGATTGCATGCCCATATCTGGCAGTTGCGGTTGGGTTCGGTAACCACGCAGGACCTAGGACAGCTGATAGCAATAGAACTTGCTGCGTTCGAGTGCGCGTCACAAGCAATACCCAAGAATCTAGCCACAGCTGATTGGGACTCAAAGATAAGACTCAATATTGTTGCGGCTATTCGATATTCTACGCCCACGTGACTGTTGCTCCGGCCTGACAAGCGAGGGGTCCAACGTCTTCTGTACCTCAAGCCTGGTGTAATAGGCGGTATAGCCCTACATTGGAGAAGATACCGCGGGGAGCGGATGAACTCAAAAACCCTCCAGGCAGGTCACCTAGTCGTAGGTGCCTGAGACATCAGCCCGACGGGTTTCTGCCTCGCCTGCAGGAGCGTATCGAGCGGCCAGCGAAGGCAACCAGATACACTACCTCCTCCACAGGCCAAACACACCTACTACACTGGTAGAGAGGCTTATTCTTGCAGAGTCGATTGCAGACCCTGATGCCCTGATGACCCTTGGTGCCTGCAACAACTCTTTGCAGTGATACACTAGCCTAGCTACGGTCCTAAGGCCCACGCTGGTGAACAATTCCGCTGCCGATGGCGCAGTGAAGACCACTCAACACCAGAGGATCCTTTAGGAGCACAGCAATGCAAGACCATCAAGTACCTGCCCTGGAGTCAACCCCTGGACTTTTCCAGTATGAACCAAAGGAAACGACGACCTCAGAGACCCTCTGAGAGCATACTAACCCAAGTTCCTGGCTGGCGCTGGGCCCACACCGCACGCTGCCAAACGCATAGGTTAGACGAATACGAAGAGTGCCTCCGCACCAATTCAGAACAATTAGATGAAAACAAATCGAGAAGGTATAGACGCAAGACTTGCCAGCTCCGTCGACTTCTGTCGGCAGCCTCCCTCCTACGCCTGCCAGGCTTGGTCACACAGAAAGCCAAGTACCCTCAAAACCTCGCTGCTGCTTTTGCAGTGTAAGCAGATAGTTCTGGTTGAGCCATCGACACAAGCTGATCAATGGAGATTCCTCATCCTTGAAAAAATCATCACAGCAGCTGTGCCGATTTCTGTTGTTTATGTAGTGTATGTCGGGCGCTATTAGGGGGTGTACGTACAGTACATACCAGCCCTCCCCCCCCCCCCCAGTATATCATCAGATCGTGGAAGATAATTTTGGGATCAAGTTTTTGACCAGTCTCCTTTGGCCAATCGGGTCGATTCTCGCAGAGAATCTTCTTGAAACTGATCACCAAACGTTCTGGTAATGAAAACCCCACTTTGGAAAATGACGCACTCGCAACTTTTCTCAAAATCCAGAAATTTGAAAATTGTCAGAGCATGTAGTCCCAGGAGCACTGTGAGGGAAGCATAGAGGATGCCATCTCAGACGAACCTACCTGCCTAATGGGTCGCATTTCTTTTGATTACATGACAGCATTTGGGCCACGAGTAAGCACGGCCGCCCGTGGCGATCCAACAGGTGAAAACCAGTCAAGCCAATCGCATCCGGTGCGCCCCAATTTCGACAAAGTTCCAACGTAAATTCTAGAGAAAAGGGGTTCATTTCCATTGGGTTGCGTAAGAACGACCGAAAACTTACTTCTACCCTTCATGACCATGAACCCACCCTTGACTGAGACCATGCTGCTAAGTTTGGGCGCCGCCTCTTCAGCTTTTTGTCGGACAACAGGTTTGGGAGTCTGGAAAATCCCACCTTGCGCAGCGAACAATGCTAGGGCAGCTGACTGACACCACTCACCTTCCATCGATCAGATTGCTGACAATTCTGGGATCGTCTGCAAATTTCGGTATGACAGTCATGTCCTTCGGTTCAGCAGTTATCTAAAAAATGAGTCAAGATATTTTCTGACGATAAAAGTGTTCTGCAAAGGAGATGAGAGTTTGAAAGAGAGACGCGAATTAGCATCTAAAAAGCAGTACACGACAAATCGAGCACTGAGTGGGAATCGAACCCACTCCAAAGGAGGCCAGTCAAGCGTTGGCGCTGGCCCTAATCCGACGATTTCCAAGAGGCGCACACAGGTAAGTGTCCACATTGAGGGCGTCACTGGACGTTATGCATGTCGGCATGCACCAAGACATCGACATCAATGACTGTATTCGAACGCCATAGAATATTTACCCGAGGTGAAGCAGAGCATCATCAAAATATCCTGGGTCGTGGCCTAGTGGCTAAGGCGGCTGCCTCTCACGCTGGGTGCGCATTACAAGGAAGGGTTCGACTCCCGCCTGGGGTGCTTCTTATCCCTCGAGTGCGCTGTACAGTGCTCGGCTATGGACGAAGTACCCCAAGCCCAGTGAGACAGAGCTGCATAAGCCTGTGATTATTCAGGGCCAGTGTCAGATGAAGCAGGAGGCACGCAAGATTCGCGGCCCCCGTCAGCACTGACCTGCTCGATATTGACGGGGCGTCCACTCGAACAGAACACTTCTATTCCATTCAAACCGACATAATACGGATCGCCCCACGCCCCACGCGTCACTGACCGTGATGTAGCGGCAGAAGCGCTTAGCGTTGATGTCACGCAACCCCCGCAGCACATCTCGTTCCATGACCAGAAGTTTCATGTAGTTCGGGGATGTCCTTAGCTTTGACCTCAACAGAAATGGACCAGGCGGTGTTGGTGGGTATGGATGGATGAGGTCTAAGGAAGCAAAGGCGGCACCAAAGGCGGCTCGAATTCAAGGCGTAGTGCTTATTCACGTGCTCCCTCGACGATGCCTTTGACTTCGTAGACTGCGCTAAACCCACCTTGGCCCAACACGCGCACGTTCTCCCATTGACCGTTCATTTTCCTCAGCCGTCTCCATCGACCGTCAGCCAGGCAAACTGCATGGCCATGAGCAGGATAGACCGAACACGGTTTTTGCACCGAACCGAACCTTACCGAACTTTTTTTCAAATCTCACCGAACCCGAACCGAACCTACCTACCGAATTTTCTATGTTCACCCTTAGCACATCCTACATAAAGTATCATCATCTATATCGAGTGCCATAAAGAATGACTTGCTAGTTTTCCGTCTTCCACCAGCCTTAATCTGCAAGTTATTGCGGTAAATTTGATACCATTGTGTTCAGCATTCGATTCTTAGTCAGTTTGACCTATTTTGCTAGCCATTATATTCACCATTCGTTTTTAAAACGCGATATAGCCGAAGTACCAACTGTCACAACTTTTTTCACAACATCCAAACGTATTCGCCGCCATGACATGATGACATGCAATGACATGATTGTCAGCAGACTTCTAGATTGGTCTCTTATCAATGAGACTGCGGGAGAGGGGGAGGGGGTAAACTCGGTTCCGTGAGGGGTTGCTGGCTGCCCTTCGGCAAGCATTCACCCTGATCTCGGCTAGGTAGTACCTGTATGTAGCGAGTTTGATATTCAGAGAATATGAGATATGATCGTGCGATAAAGGTTGCAGTAGAGACCAGAACGTGTTGCAAGGCAGGGCGAGTTTTTCCCACACGTACAGTAAGGTTTCAAGGATACGGTGCATGGTAGGCGCACTCGGTATGTAATAGGTACCTACTACAGGAAGTATCTACAGGTAGTAAGTACCGCTTTCTCCACAGGCTTGTTGAGTAGTGTACTTGGTTGCCTTGACTGGCCGCCGCATCCTCGTAACTCTCGATACGCTCCTCCAGAAGAGGCGGAAACCTGTCGGCTTCATGTCTCGGCTCCAACGACTAGAGGCCTGTTTCACCACGGCTCCAGGCTCCTATCCGGAGACTCCAACTCCGGACTGGAGTGCTAAAAGTGTTTCACCATTCTGGAGTCAGACAGAATTTTGGACTTCGGCGCCCGGAGTCCTTTAGGTGCCAATGGAGCTTCGTTGCGTTTCACCAAAAGTTACAGTAAGAGACTCCATGGTGTGCGGGCTCCAGAAAATTGACTCCAATTCGGAGCAAAAACCTTGGAGTCTCGCGTGACTCTAAAACACATTTTAAACCCCTTTTCTGCATAAGCCTGAGCGATGGAAGCGATTGGATTTTACGATAACTTGAATTTAGAAGAGGATGCCAAGGAGCCTAATAGAATGCTGCAACTACGACCAGTGTCTACGTATCTACCTACAGTGTGCGTCAAGGATCGGTTTCGACGTGAACTGAGGGCGATTTTAAAAAGAATTTTGAGAAACGGGATGAAGTTTTACGAGGAAGAACCAGATTATATTTTTCTGATTGTGAAGGTGATATAGTGATAGTAATCAGTTTTACCCTGCTGTCTTATAGATCAAACTGCCAATGCCACAATCTATGTAGACTCGTGCTTGAGTACGTTTCTCATGTGTTCATTCTTATTTTGTTTGGGGCACCCTAGCCTTTGTTCTACTAGTCTTATCGTTAGTTTCCATTTAGCATGGAACGCACTATCATAAAACTACAGCATATTTAACCACGGAGTATGAATCATACTCGTTTTCTTATATCTTCCTTGTCATCAACCATCCCGCCGCGCTGCAACTGCTGTCGTGGCCTACGTCCACATTTAGCAGGGTCATGCTATAGTATTGTAATGTTATCGCGCTGATTCAAAATCATTTTTTAAAATTAAAAAAATTGTAATAATTATATTATGTGTGCTTTGCTAAATTACTGTCATTTCCTCCGGATCAAAATTAGTGAGCAAGATCAAAACCAAAATCACCAAAGACATTAATGGCATCTTTCACAGTTTGCCTCTCTCTCCAGCATACAAAGGCGAGTATAGTGCGACTAAACCTGCGCATCTTGCTCCTTGGTGTCAATTTTCCGCTCCAGCAACTAGACTCCTTTTCGGAGTACGTGGCGAAACGCTCTTATTCCGGACTCCGGGCCTCGGACTCCAGACTCCACAGGTTTCGCGTCCGGAGTCAGGGAGTCGTGGTGAAACAGGCCCTAGGAGGCCTGCCCAGAGAGTTTTTGAGGCCATCATGTTCATGTTCATGTTCATGTTTTACCACATCACCAAGCACTTAACAGCGCACTCGAGGGTGAAGGGACACATTTTACACGAAATGATTTACCGGCCCGCGAGTCGAACACTCACCCGTAACTGCGCACCTGGCGTGAGAGGCAGACGCCTAACCCACCAGGCCACGAGGCCGGTCAACGGCCATCTGCTTCCCGCGGTATCTTCTCCAAGGTAGGGCTATCCAACCTATTACACATGGACACTACAGTGCGGTCGGCCAGGTACTCGTACCTTGGCCGTCCTCAGCGTCTGTGGCAAGCCAGACTGCCTGCGGAGGACGCTCACACCAGATCAAAGGGCTAAGAGCGCACGAGCTCGAGACAAGTTTGGGCCATGGACCAGCAAAGACAGACTCCAAATTCGTCTTTAAAATGGTCCACGGTAATGACTGTTTTTTAAAACTGACTTTTAGCCTGGGTGGCAGTTTCCTGGCATTGTCCGGGGGCGTGAGGCTTTGCCAACTCCCAAACCTTTGATGGTACGAGTATACTAAAAAAATGAGCTCACACCAAACCAAACAAAACGTGCCAAATGTTTAGACTTCAAAAAAAACACGAACTTACCTCGCACATATACGTAGCATATTGCCGATACCAACTCGCAACAACAAAGTTAGAAAGAGCGATTGCAAACCGTAAATACGACTAAGGCTGCTTGCATAACATCCACCGCGAAAATAGATAACTTACCCAAAAAATCCCTTTCAAAAAGTCAAAAAATGGCTTCAAAAAAACGGACTCGAAAAAAGCACCAAACGAATGCAAACAACGCGCAATGAACTAGCACACGTGCGCACTACAGCTCGGTCGGATCGTGCTTGTGCAACTGATCACCATAGTCAGTGGCTTGGCTACCAACGAAGACGTCGTAGTGGTCGAGAACTTCTTCTTTGCTTAACTTTCCGTCCTGAAATAATGACTATATGACGGATATACTGCAGCCTCGCAGAATTCCAATCACCACACCTTATTATCATCAACCAAATGGACCAAGTGATTGGCTTCGGCCTCGGCGTGATCGAATCCAGTGGGCGTAATCCATTCGCGCATTTCCTCCTTGTTTAGTTTCCCATCGCCATCTTTGTCACGGAACGTCTTGAACATGTCGCGCTCTGATTTGACCCAATCCGGTTCCTCCTTATCTTCTTTCTCGGGACGGTACAAATCACCTGCACATAAAAACAAGTTTTGAACCAAAAATAAACAATTAGCACAACAGACAGTATGCCTTACGGATATATTCCTCCATGTCGATCACGCCGTCTTTGTTTTTGTCAATGTCTTCAATTGTTTCCTAAAAGAACAATGTTATAGAAACGTAGATTTCCTGAGCCACCTAACCACCAACTACCATCCCCCTCATGCCCAACCAAAATATCGTACTTACAGCCACAATGATATCTTTCATGTCATCGCACGTTTCGGGGTGCATAAAGCAGGTGTATTCTTCTTTGTTCAATGCGTCATCCTTGGATTTGTCGGCCGAACTCCAACGACGACGATCACGATCCATCATTTCTTTGTATTCTTTAGAGAGCTCGGCTTCTGAAAAGAAGGATCAAAGTACAATACCCAGCTATCGACTACATGGTTCCCAAGCTATCGATGCTGAAGCGTCCAGCCTCTGTGAGGAGTGACTATAAAAGGTCCTACTCACTTCAAAGCGAACCAGTGAAGTCGCCAAAATATATAAGGTTTAGATGACCGGTGAAAGTGCTTACCATCTGGCCCATAAACAGCACGACGATACGATTCCCACGGCAGGTTTCCATTCACAAATTTGTCCGCTTCGTATTGGCCCCACGTCCGATCAATGTCTTTCATGACGTAGCGCTTTTGCATAAATTTGATATGGTCCTTGAGTTCATCTTTGACTAAAAAGCCGTCCGAATCCTTGTCGATGACTGAGAGCAATTTACTGAAAAGAAGAGAAAATAGTTCGGCATCTGGGAGTAACAGAACCGCTGGTTCGAATCATACCGATCATAGGGATAACAGCCCTGAGCCAACAATGGGTTTTCAACCATCCGACACAACCCGAGGAGACATAACAAGTGGTCACGATGGGTACCTACCACCAGACAACTCCCTTTTGTCCACTGTGTGAGCAATAGGGTTGCACCGGAGACACTTCCATCAAAGCACACTACGGTACTGACCCACCCACCTCCAGATGTAACAAGACCGTGCAAACTCACAGACTGCAACCACCTACAAAGCAGATATCTAAAACCCTACCTTAACCGCTGTTTGCTTTCTTCAGGTGTCAACTTTTCGTATTTTTTGGCCTCCTCTTCGCCAACGAAAGCTTCATGATCATATTTCGGATTGTGTTCTCCTGCTTCATTGAAATGCTTCTCGTCACTTAACTTTTCCTAAAGAAAGAGCAAACCTTTGAATTATACGACAAAAACTGGTAAAAAAAACCAAATGCGTTGGGCCTACTTGATCCTTGCTAGCAAAAGCAACGGAAGAAATACAAAGGCAGAAAAAGATGCAAGCTGAAGATCTATTAATAACGAACATTCTGAAACTTCTTTGGTGAACGGAATTAGCGAACGAAAACTCGAGAGAAACAAACACGAAAGTAACGAGAAAACCGAATAAATGCGACCGAGATCCACCGAACACGGGTGATTGACAGACAATGACCGTGCCAGTTCCGATCGTGCCCATCCGCCGCCAACTTGGAAGCGAAAGTACTCGAATTTTTTCCACGGCTAACAGAGAAACTCCTTTTCCACATGGACGTTGGGAGTACAGTATGTTTGAGAAGCTCTAGGATATTTACCTTGGTGCAAACAGTTGCTGTTTTATCTCCCATAAAATGCATCTCACTAAAACGTAATTGCATTAAGATCAATTGATAATTGACACCCATATTTGAATCCAGAATTTCAAATTTTGTTAATTAATTAAGCCGTGCCCCCGCGTGTGTTTATTTATTTTGTTTGTTTATTTCCGTTGTTGTCCGAGCTATCTAGCTAACGAGGGTCGAATTTTTCCGTCAGCAGTTAGAAAATGATAATGCATTTATTCAATCTTTTTCATCTACCTTTTAGGTGTGCCCGTAATATTTTGAATTCCCGCCTTACCGCTAGGAGTTCTTTGTGCTTGCGGCATTTGCTGCGTGAAGTCGGCCGTGGGCAGTCCGCCAGTTTTTGTGTTGCATACTGTATCTCGCCGCTTCCAACATGTGTAACCGAATTTTGTTTGGTTTTTGGCCATTGGAATGTCCTTCAATGTCCGTTTGGTGCATATGAATGAGCGTATTTGATGCGGACCCATATCTTTGGAAGAGATTGGCTGTAGACCTGCCTACCTAGTTTCGATTTCGTGTGGTTAGGCTACCCTACCTACATAACGTTACGCGTACCGGTCTTTCAAACTCGGTTGCTAAGAATCGGCCGTGAATGTCCTCTGGCTCTCTTGGACATATTCTCACCTTATGCATGAATTTCTGGGCCTGTTTTGTGTTTACAATACGAAAAATGGGCTTTTTGCTGACTTTAGGCGCGGGTGCACTCGGCTAGATTTTGGGTATATTGTGAAAGTGGACGGGTTCTGGCTGGCGTGGTTTTTCGTATTACGTTGGTTATATCGGTCGAGACCCGAGGGCGAGTGGTAAGGCATTTTGAAGAGCGAAGAAAAGTGGCGACGAAAGTAGTAGGGAGTGTATTTATTGAACGCACAACATATGCCTATCCGACGGAAGAAAATGGACGAGGAAGAGGGCGAGGGGGACGGGGCCAACGTTTTTCAACCAACGAATAATGTCATCGGCCTTGGAGAGCAGTTGACAAAATCGCCGTCATCATCGACGAACGGGGCCGCGAATGTTGGTACGAGGAGCGTGCTCAATTCTAGCCTGGACGCGCCGAAACCCGATGGCCACATAAACGAAGTCAGTCAAATGCTCGCCGCCGCATTGCAACAAATTGACACCGTTATTGCAGGTTTGTGTGTCTATGGTTTTTATTATCTTGTCATATGTTTTTTTGGGGCACTACTGGCGAAGGACTGTGCATTTTTGGATGATCACATTACACGTCACGCTTTTCCGATCCCCCTCCATGTTTGCTCAGCGGAGGACATCGTGGCTTTTAAGACGGAAGTCAGCATTTGGGCATTAGCTGAACTTACTTTTGTCTGTTTACAGTTTCTGCCGAACGTGTTAGCACTCCGAGCCGACTTTTTCATAACTTCTTTTAGCTGTCTAGGTTCGGCCCGAGTTGGCCTTCAGTAATGTAGCAATGCGCCATTAGGTTACTTATAAATTCGATCAATGCTTTGACTGACTGATTGCTCAGTCGGGGCAACATCGGTGGCGGCAGTTTTTATTGGCTGTCTGGTGCATCTTTTTACTCATATATTCCCAATCGATCATGCGTGTCAATCGGCTTGCTCCTCTGGAGAAATCTATGTTGCTCCAAAAATTACGCATGTAGTAACGAGGGAGAAAAAGCGGTCGATAGTTCGAGGTCGTTTCAAGGGCCTTGCTGGTCATTGGCGTGCGAGTGGGGAGCCAACTTAGGAGGGTGCTTCTTAGATCTGTATCTTAGTTTGATAGTCGTTATTTAAGAGACGGTTTTAAATGCACTTTTTAGAAACCGGACGCACTGTCCCGATGGAAACGCCACCAACGTCAGCCGATATTGTCAATGGTAACATTGTAGAAAACGGAACAAGTAGCCACGGCGCCGAATTGATATCGAACAAAGAGAGTGTGAATAATTTTCCATCTCAGCGACACAATTCCGAACCAGTTACGGGCAGCTCGTTATCGATGTCTTCATCGTCTTCTTCCAGTAATAGTAGCAATAGCGAAGAATCGACTGCTTCCGATTTGGGTGTCATAATGGAAGCGGACGAATTATTAACTCCGACGTCACCAACTACATCGGTCGCTTGTTCCAGTGTGACTGCCACAACCACGACCAATACTAGAATGAATCAAGAAAGTGTTTTCAATGCTTCCTTAACGTCAGCCGTTTTCGTGCAGCAACTCGCCTTACGATTGGCCGAAACCTTGAATCGAATGTCTTCCAGTGCGGCCAATAACGACAATGATCACGACTCAATTCTATCCTCACATCAGTTGGCACTGCCCAGACCAGATCCTGTGGTAGCGCACGTTCTAATGCGTTGGTTGCGAGCATACGACGAGACACGGGTAAGGTGCACTTGCTTCGTGGTTATTGCATGAAGGGGTCTTTGTTGGATGCATGCTGGACCAAGAGGTACTTTTTGGACTGGGATGCATTGTGAGAAATAGGCGAGGTTTTGCGCGTGTCAAAGCGAATGGAAAGGCACCTGTAGGGGCAAAGGTTAGGAGATACTTGAGGCTGCTGCCTGATTCGATGAAAGTAGAGTAAGCTCTCTTGGCTTGGGTCATCCAAGTATGAATTGACGTCACTGGTACGTTGGCGCGGGATTAGATGAAGTAAGGCGCAACTGTCACTCAAAATTCGTGTCTGAAACTTTTTGTGTTGAAAGAATTTTGGAAATATGTAGAATTTGAATCATTTATTTCTTCAACTTTGTTCATCTTTCTTTGGAGTTTGATGCTCCTTTATAAGAAGTTTGAACTGCAGATCGGTTTCATTTTTCTGATTCTATTCGCGTAGGGTGAATGGCGGGGAGGGTTTTTTGCGTGTCTGATGATGAAGTCGGTTCGGCAGTTGGTTTGTGTGGAGTTAGTTTCTTCGAGTAACAGCTTTTCGTTTATTGGCTGTTGACAATCGTTAAAAGTGAAACTGACGCGAAGAAGAATTTGAAACTCGTAGAAAATGCGTCTTTCTTTCGAATATTTCACGTTTGCCGGCTAGTTAGAATGTTGTCGTCTCTGCTTTTGAGTTGTGCGTCGATGGGTCTTGGAAAATGTGGCAGCTGTTTGGAAGCGTATTGCTTTTGACGGACTGGCGGTGCGGGGTGGTATGGCGGCTGGTGCGTAGGTTGGTTTCTATTCGGTCGAGGTCCCCGAGGGAGAATGGTATCCTTGGAATGCGACATTTTCGCCTAAAGGAATAACGCCGCCTCTAGGGGGTGATTTCGAGGGTTCAGGACTGGGGCCATCAATTGTGCACTCAACTGGCTAGGCGCGACGAATGGTTGGCGCCTCGGCGGTCTGGTTATGAGGGAACTTTATTGGAGTTAAGTTTGGATGCCTAGCATATTGGAGAGTGGTCGTGTTGGTGTTATTGTTACATATACGACTTTTGTGCGGTACTAATCGACTAGAAGAATCCATTAAGACACTCGAAATCGATTTATTCACCAGTCGTATAGCTTTGGACGCAAAGTGGACGGTGGACGGTGAAAAGTGAGAGGGGAATAGCGAGAATTGGACTGGGCGTTTTTCCCAAAGCATAATTTTCTCTTTCGAGCATTTCCGTTTAGTGCATTTGAAATATTGAGACAGCTGAAGTTGGTTTGTCGTTGGGATAAATCTGAACAGCGATTATATCCGACTCGGAGACTACAGTGGTATTGCGAAGGGCCTGTGGCATTGGTTGGTGGTTTTACAAAGTCCGTGATGGTTTCGTTTTGTGGTGGAGGAAATGAAAAAAGCGAATGGGCGACTTCGGGTCTTGTGCGGATGAATGAAACTGGCGGAGCTTTTACCGACTGAAATCGTTATCGACGTACCAGAGGCCGAGAACTGAATCCCAATCCGTGACGAGCGTATTGGAGAAAGAAGAAAAATAGGATTGGTGCAGGCATAGGAGAAAGTGCTCTTCCTGGTAACGTTGGGTTGGAGACGCTTGTTGTAAATTATGGTCAGCCATTGTCGTCTCGTCGACAGGCGCTGGTCATATTAAAAGCTGGATATGGATGGCTGCGAGGACGAAGTCGCGCGTCCGAACGGCCACCTTTTATGGAAGAAAATAAGCCCTTTTGGTTAGACGACGTAAATTAGCGGACTCGTGCGAATTGAGCACCGTCTGTTGTCGGCTTCCGGTCTTCTTTTCTAATTAAATTTGGTGTATGGATTCATTAATCGAGTGTGCAGGGTTTGGACGGTCGATTCGTATTCGGTGCAACATTATTAACTGTGCCGTGGTAAAAATGACTGGACTAGCATTGCTTGTATCGCATGGTATCGATCGTGCATATTAGAAGGCCAGTGGAGGGCGTAGCTGAGGACGAAAAGTGCAAAAAGATTGGTGTGCGAGTTGTTGAAGGGCAGAAATAAGAGGGGAGATAGAATTGTTGACAGGAGTGACGGGGCAGTCTCCGAGGAAGCGTTATTGGACATTTTGCATAGGGCTAGCGAGTGAGCTCCTTGGGCGTTAATTGAAGAGGTGGTACGTCTTGAGTGGAAGGAGTAATTTACTTAGCGCGCATGATTTGGCCGATGGCCTCTTTCGAATAGTTTTTGACCAATCGGGATCGACGTGTGATGGATTCGTCGAATAATAATATGGCCAACTTCGATAGTGCATTTATGATGAGTGCTGGTTTGACTATGTCTTCGTACGGCAATGGTATGGGGGGTGCGGGCGTATCGACTGGTAACGCGATGCCATCGGCCAGGTATCCCATATTGCATTACGTGAACCCGAAGACGGCAGGTGATTATTATCAGCAACGGTTGCCGCCTGTTGGAGCGGCGTCGAAGGTGGCTGGTCGACCGCCGTTGCCCTTTTCCAATTATGATAGCGGTTTCGGTAGTAATTTATCGAGCGGAGGCAGCGGCTATTCGTCCTCGGTCGGCAGTACGTATTTATCGTCGCTGTCGCAGCCGGCGGCGCAGACTATACCTCCTCCGCCAGCGCCATTGTCTTCGTCGCCATCGGCGGCCTCGTTTCATTATCATCATCGACTAAGCGGGCCCAAGTCCCGACTTAGAATTCATCGCAGTTTCTCCGATTCCAAATATTCAGGCGGACCCGGCGGCAATAGCGTGGATATGTATCACGTGTCGCCCAGAAGTAGTTGGGGTGCAATTAGCCGGGTGAGTTTGAGGCTGCTTTCCTAGCTGATTTTTTTTTCTGACGTCAAAGCGGCTACTAATTTGAACGAGGAGCTGTAATTGTGTCATTTACCAGACCATTATAGTGCATGGGTAGAGACAGGTGTAATCTGGGCGGGTAAGCATGGATGTGCCCTCAGCTGTCGGGTGATCTGGATAGAAGACTGGGTCATCTTGGCCGTCCATGCATGCACTGAGAACTGGCGGTGCAAGTATCTTGAGCCGAGGGCTCAGTTGGCTTCGGGGCCTGGGAAAAACAGTGGACGTAGTGCTTCATTTTGTGGCCTCTAGTATGTGGGGAATGGATTATACGCCGTTCTACATGTCCTCGGGGACGTTTAGTGAAGACTTATCGGGCGGGACGTAATGTGATAGAATTTTCGTTTTGTTGTCTTGCGTGGACGTTGCGTCAGTGTCCCGTTACCAGAAGCGAGTACGGGCAATAGGGGCGCCGTCGGAGGTTCATTAGACGATGGATCCGTTGAAGCGAACGGGGTTGATTTGGTTTGGGTTGCGCGGGGTCTCGCTCTCCATCTTTTCCCCGTTCCCATGCATTCTCCTCTTTGTTACGACGAAAGCGCTTATAAATCAACTGCCTGAATTCTAGACCACTCGAAAAGAGTAAGCTTAGTTCGACTTGCTTTTGCTAACTGCTGCCTGAGAGGGGGTGTAGACGCGTGTGACGTAGGTTTTTCAAGGTGATTGTGCAGTCTAGGCAAGAATAGTGAATCGGGCTTACTTGATTTATCATCCGTTGTATATTTGGTTGGCTAAAACTGTTCTCTTTTTGTGGTTTTTTAGAGCCCAAGTCCGAGTATGAGCACGGTTTCTTGTCCGGAGTACGTGGAACTTCAAGATAAACTGCATCGATTGGAAACGGATCGTGAGAGTCTGTCGTTGCAGGTAGGTCTGGGTATGTATACAAGTTTAGTTGGCCACGGTGCTTGCGCCTTGACCAGCGGTTTGGTGAAAAAAGGTGGCATTAAAGGTGTAATGAGATTTGTGCAATATAATCGAATAAGACGAGGATTACCGTAGTGAGAAGGTGGTTCTGCTATGGGCAGGCGCAGGGGGGGGGGGGGAGTTTTTGTGAGAAATTGAGATGTCTTTGAGGGAGTTAGTTCATGACGGCTAGACGAAGTTTTGGGGTGTAGTCGGGGCATGGTTAGGGAGAGTGTTGATGGAGGTTGAAAACACGTTCTCACGAGCTGTACACATTATTCTAGTGAAAATACTTTGGCTCTTTATTTTCTTTTGGAGTGAGAGGCGTGTCCTGGCGAGTTGTGTATGCGTGTTGGAAGCTATTTGTATAGACGCATGTAGGACAGCACACACGACCGTCCAACACACAATTTTGGTTCGCGTGGGTGGCCGTTCGACGCGCGACAAGTATAAAATTGGGGCTGATTCACAGCTGCGCTTTTTGTAAAAATTGCGCCTTTTTTACTGTTATGGCTACTATTGGAAGAGTTGTGTCGTTTTTTGGGATTGTTTACCTGGGATGTAATGGTTTTGTTGTATCTAGGTGTCCGTACTATCGGAACAAGTTGGAGCACAATCGGACAAAATTAAAGATCTTGAATCCTTGTTGGACGATAAAAGAAGGAAATTAGATTCGACCGAAGAGATGTTGCATGATGTAAGTCAACAGGGCGGTGTGGGAATTCGAGGTGTCAGGCGGGAGTTGACAAAGAATGAAACTATCCGGAAAGTGAATTGCTAGTTGGATGTGAGATGAAGAAATGTTGGTAAATCAATATTTGTAGGAATTGTCGACGAGATCGGGATTAGAAACGGATCGATTGGATTTACTCTCGGAGATTTCGCAATTAAAATTGAAACTGGCTTCGTTAGAGAGGGATAAAATCTCGACGGAACATAGATTACGCTCTGCTCAGGTGAGGATCAATAGATTTGGATTTGGCTTTTATTTTGTGTATGAGCTTTGTCTGACTGATTTTGAATGTCCCCCACCCATCAAGTGGTTGGGTAAAGAGTAATGATGACATTTTTTTCCTGTTAGAGCGAAATACACGGTCTTCAGCGAGTCATGCAAGACAGGTATAACGAGATGATGGCTCAAGCTCAGCAGCAGACAACGGCTCGCATGCCTCAACATATGCCCTTCTCAAATATGCCTTCATTAGCTGCCAAACCAGTTGTGCAGGGCGTTGATCCAGGTAAGACGGGATCAGGGTATTGATGGGCACTGTTTGCTGGGCTAGTGAGGGAAGTAGGTAATCTACTGTTGTTTCTAAAACGTATGCACGCGTGCTGCAGGTGAGCTGAGACAGCTCGTACAGAAATTGCGATTGCGAAGTAAGATGGCGGGTATTTGATGGTCTTTAACGATTGTTTGTCTGCGGTGCGGTGCATTTTGCTTTTTTTAATTTAAGGAAATTTGGCTGTGATATTCGCCAATTTGTGTTAATCGTTGTGTGGAGAACGATGAGAGACTTGTCTGAAGTGCTGCAAGAATGAGCTAAAGTGTGTTTGGAGGTGCTAAATAGTTTTTCTTGGTTTTTAGCTGGTGAAATCGAGCAGCTGAGGAGCGCTGTTCAGCATTTGATGTCGGAGAATGCTGAAAAGGTAGGCTGAGTAAAAGTGGATTTGGGATCGAGGACTGAGGGTGTGTACTTTAGGAACAACGGATCGAGCAAATGCGGATTTTGATGGAGAGACAATTACTACGCAACACGAGTACCCCGACGAATGGCCACGCCCCGAGCGGAAGAAGTAAGTGTCAGTGTTGTTTGTGTGTTGGATGCTATTGGGTTGCGAGCACTTTAGGCTCTGACAGCGATGGGGGCAGTGTGGGTGCGGCGTATGCTCATCGGTCGGGCTCGATCGGAAGTGGAACAATGATGGGCACAAGCGCATTGCCCAACTCGGTTTCGAGTCATTTTCAACAGCATCTTCTTCATTCTCGTCACGCGCAGCAATCGCAGCAAGCATTGGATATGGATATTAACCGGAAGTTACGTCAGTTGTTATCGGAGGTGGGTTCGTTTTTCGTTTTGGATTTTTTCGAACTTGACGAAAATGTATTGCCAATGAGGTGTGCATGCATTTTAGGATGAGGAGACGACGCCTGTCGGTGGGCCATCAACGTCTATGCCAACATCGGCTAGTTTTCCGGAGTCGTTTTTATACAATACGCGACCCCCGCCCTATCCGACGGTTTATGGGCACGGCATGGGTCTGAACGCTTCTATGCAGGTATGAGATTTCCGTGCCTGGCACTTGTTGTATGCACGAGGTCTTGCCTATTTTATAGTCTTCCGCTTCCTATACGTCAAACATGTCGTCAAATGTTGGTGCATCCTCAGTGCCGGTACAAGGAAGTGGTGTCGTAGCGGGTGCTGGCTCGTTGGCGACCTGGTCAGCTCCGGTCACGCCGCATCATCAACAGGCAAACAGCGTGGCGTTGGGAAACGCGCCTCGCTCGACGACTGCAGCTCGGCAATTGGCGGCTGAATTGAACGAACTTATGCCGCAATATCGTCGGTCACCTTTAGGTTTTTATCATACGGGGAGTCTACCCAGGGGCGTTGGACAGGTATGTGTTACCGAGTTACAGTCTACAGTAGTGAAAGATCTGAATTTGTCACCATTTTAGAGCTCAATTCCGAGTAAGAAAAAATCGGATGCTGGTCTGGCGACTTCTGGTGAGTGCCGTCCGACTGCACGTCAACCGAAACGTGGACTGAAATGGCTGCTTCATCTGAAAGCAACCAGCAAGCGGAGTACATCGGCACCGAATTTAGGTTGGCCCCTTTTGCTCGAACTTATATTTAGCAAATACTGGCTTACGCTGCGTTTGCGTTATCCTGAATTGGCATGCGCCTGCCAGTCGTTACAAAATTTTATTAGCTCCTGATATGGCATTATCATTTTTGTAGGACGATTGGAGGATGATGCAGATGATGAGGAATGTCGAAATGACGCTGCTAGTAGGTTTGATCAAATTGTGTCAAAGTAGCCGTTTTATTTTCGATACCCCTCAAAGTAGAAATGCACATCGATTGACAGACTAAAGTGTGTGGTGCTTACTAACTGCAGTAGCGTCTTACTTTGCTTGATTTGAAGTTTTTTGACCTTCCTAATCCCACGCACATTTACCGAAATTGAGTTGATATTTGATTAATTTTTAGCACTTTGAATAATCGATATTGATTACCTAACTCGGGCTCGCCAAAACGCTTGCTGGTTTCGGTGCTTTTATTGATTTTTTTAAATTAACTAAGGCGAATTATTGAATTTGTTATGCAACTTTTGATTTTGGTTGTAGTTGATAGCGACGAGGAAGGCAAGTCATCTCCGCGCCATGTTGGCGAGAGAGGGAAACGGGAGAAGAAGCAGAAGTCTTTGAAGACATTCATTTCCAAGTAAGGAGGGGTTGGAGGGCTTGAAAAAGACGACCTCTAACTTGTATGAATTTTAGGCTCAAGCGTAGCAACTCGCAAGAGTTCGAGAATGGCGATGTTGGTGGAGATGGTTTTCGGCGGGGTGGTTTCGTGAGGGCCACAGCTGGACCTAGACTTCGATCGTGGTCTCGTGAACCTCAATTGCAACGGTCGATACCGATTCGGTAAGAGGGTGCGGTGCGGATGTGGATTAGGGGGAGCATGTCCAGTTTGTAGACCTTCGGTGGAACAATTTGGCAAGTGGACGTCGGAAGAAGTGGCGGATTGGTTGAACGAAATCGGATTGACAATGTACGTGGCCGATTGTCGAAGGAATATTCGTTCCGGCAGGCACATGATGAGCTTAACGCCTGCTGACATGGAGAAAGTAGGGAGGAGGCGATAGGCGTATTTGGACAGCTTATATCGAAAATGTATTTCAGGAGCTTGGTATTAAGAATCAGTTACATCGGAAGAAATTGATAATTGCTATGCGCAATATCGAACTGGGCAAACCAGAGCCGAGTGATCAGTTGGACTATCACCAGGTTTTAAGTAAGTTGCGCACGGGAAGACTATTTTGGGGAGTGACGATGTTTACATTTGAAGGATGGCTCGATGATGTCGGTTTGCCACAGTACCGGGACGTGTTCGCCGAGCATCGCATCGATGGTGCCTTACTCAATTTGTTGACGGTCGACGATTTGCTGCAGATGCGCATCAACTCGGCCCTGCATCACGCCACGTTGGCCCGAGGTGTACAAGTGTTGAGAATGGTCGGGTTCAATTTGAATCGATTTATTCGAAAGTTTAACCCGGTAAGCTGTTTGGGAAGGGATCAGATCTTGAGTGGTTGAAGTTTGAGTGTTTTAGGAAGCTATTGGGAAAGGACCGTTGCCTAATCAAGTACAACTGTGGAGTCAGCATTGCGTCACCGAGTGGCTACGTACAATTGATTTGACTGAGTTCACGCCCAATTTAATGTGCGCTGGGATCCATGGTGCATTGGTGGTGAGTAAAGGGTGTGGGTCTTGCATCAGTTATGATGGATGACGTGTTCAGGCCTTGCATGGGTACACATATCTGGTGGGTATGGATGGGATATTTGAGCATCTCTAGTCGATGAAGTGAATGAGGGAAGGCTTATTGGAAGGATATAGCAGGGCCCTGACCTTGCTGTACAGGCCCCTTCCGTTCGAAGCATCATTTGAGGATCAGTCTATACGAAGGGTTCTTCAACCTTGCTCAGGTCTTGGAACCCACGTTCACTGCGGAAAGCTTGGCAGCTGTGTTGCAAATTCCAACTCAAAAGACACTGCTTCGGAGACATCTAACAACACATTTCAATCAGCTGCTGGGCCAGGAAATTGTGGCAGCCAAAAGGGAATCGTTGTCAGTACCGTTCGCGGTCCAGTTAGTGCCCGGGTTGAAAGTGAAGGTGAGAGGGAAGATATGGCTCGTTTTCATCGATTTAATGTGACGTGTATTTTCAGGCTGCCAAGAAAGGCTTCTCCCTAGCACGACGGAAACATAACCGAACGGAAGTGTACATGGAACCAGACGACCTGGTTTGTCCCCTTACGCCGAATAGAAAACCGCCTAGCAGTGCAGCCTTGTTGGATAGGTTACCAGTAAGGGTTGATTCGAATATTTCAGTTGTCCCGGGTCTTAATTAAATAAAACGACAAATACTGACACAAATTTGAGTGCAATCAGCAACCTATCGGGTAACTTAACGAGTTTCTGGCTGTGATCTAATTTTTAAGAATTTCTGTTTGCAGGAGTCAATATCGGAACAAATGTTGCATAATTTGTCTTCATCAAACGTTTGACAAGGCGCTAGCTGGGTGCGGCCATTCTCTTCGCTTGCGGTGCAATCGTCCAATTTATTCATATCAAAGCCGAGTATATATTTTTGTTTTTAATCGAGGGATATTTTTGTATATTTTGAAATTCCAAACCCTTGTTATTTTGTATGGTTGGCCGCTTTTAATCTACAAAGTGTTCCGTGCGTGCTGAGTGTCTTCCCAGGATTAGCTATCTGGATATGAGGTATCCCGTGCAACCGCCTTGGTATGTCCTGTAATTCGCTTAGGGTGGTTGGATTAGTGTATATTCTGGTACCTTGCACTGACTGTGTTTTGCAATTGTCTTGCTCACTTTGCAAATATGCTTGCTCATTTGGGTAGTTTACTTTAGTGATTATTGTCTATGAGTATGAGGTACATGGTCGGAGGGAACCTTCTCCATAATTTTTCTAACGCCTTTTAGTTTGCCAAGTGAAAGCGATTGTCATTTTTGTATTACATGACGAGTGGCGCAGTATTTCGAGCTGAGTGAGGTGCCTTGAATAATTCAGAGGTGTTCTACTGTAGAAAAGGGAATTTCGTAGACTTGCTTCGATGGTACCTACCTTTTCTCCTAGTTCGTTTACACTGCTTTGCTTTTTTTTGACTGGTGCTTTGATATCTTATGTCTGTCCAAGTGCGACGATGAAATGCACTGGATGAAATTTTGAAATGACCAACTAAGACGTGGTGTGGCATGGCAGGATTTTAAACGATCCTCGTACGCCAGTCAGCTACAATCTTACCATAAACCATATACACAATTGTTATCAGAATATGGGACATTTCTCAAGAACTAAGCTTAATTCTGCATTAATTGTCCCCAACTAACACTGCAATCGATAAACTACTACGAAAAATCGATGATATTTAGCATGCATCGTTTTTCTAGACATACATTGGGCAGTGATGGCAGCGACCGAATTAGGGAAAAATTTCCAAGGGGCTGACTGGTTTGGGTTTACCTTCCTTTTCATCTTCCAAACGTTTGCGATGATATTCAGGGTTCAACGAAGTTTTATCGCTGTCCTCGATCCTGCCCAGCGTCTGCGGAGAGATGTTGACGAATCTGAACTCACTGCCTCGATAATCCTTGAACATCCATGCCGGTGAACGCTTCCAAAACCAATGGTCATACATTCCCAAATTCAAAAGGCGCTTGTGTTCGACGTACGCTTTCTGTCGTTCGGCCATAATCTCCGGGTTACGACGTTCCCATATCATACGGTGCTTTTGTTTCATGAAGGCCATCAATGCGTCACCGTCCAATCCCAATTCGCCGTCTAAAACGATATTCGTGCTCAGAAAGTATTGCAAAGAGGATTGCACCGACTTTAAGAAAGAGTCATGACTTGGTCAGGGGTATAATGGTCGACCGCAGACGGGGGGGGGGGATAGCAAAAAGTGGTCAGCTGCGGTCGGGGTCGGGGCAGGGGTAGCGGTCAATGGTCGTCCGCAGCAAATTTTTAAACTTTTGATAACAAAAAACACCTTTCTTCTTCACCAGTAGTCTTCACCGTTCAAACCTTTGAAAACTTTTTGTCTTCTCTTCTCCTTAGTGATTCATTCTCGATAACGCAATTTCGGGTTTATCAGGACTCTTATTTCCAACTGGAATGGCATCTGATCCGAAAGGGTTAGGAGGCGATGGCTCAGCTGGTTAAGGCGTTGATCCGCCTTGCTGGCCGGCAACCCTGACTGGGAGGCCGAGGTTCTATTCCGACGGAGGACGGCAGCTTAGTAGCTCGGAGCTGGCTTTGAACACCTGGCTCTGGGCGACACCTCTGCTACTGTCAAATGGCGGAAGCCCGCCCAAGGAGTACAGAATTGGGAAACTGTCCTCGAGCACCTGTCAGGAAGGTCCCTAAGTCCCTTCTTACCCAGTATGCCCTCGCGTGGAGGTGCTCCAAGTGAAGACACAGGGAACCTGCCTCTAGGGATAGGTCGGGATCACCTTTTTCTGGGATCGAGATCAGGGCAAGCCCGATCGGAATCGGGATTTTTGTTTGAGGTCGTACATTGTTTACACACACGAAGGAGATGAGTCTATTTTTCTTACTAAAGCTCACTTTAGTCATCCAGGTTTTTTCATGCTTTTTATCAGGTCGAGTTTCAGTCATTATAAATAAGCTGAAATTGACGAGTACATTCGCAGTTTCGATACTCGTCCAGCAAGGTCAGCCTAGGCTAAGTAAAATCAGTGTTGCTATCATATCGATTTGAGCAGATGTTACTGTAGTCTCTTCATCGCTACTGCTTCATGGCAGATATGATGGATCAGAGTGCACCCACTACGCTTATGCATATCATTAGCGAAATCCCGATACCTCAATGACAGGATCAGGATCGGGATCAGGAGAGGTCAAATCCCACGGGATAGGGATCCCAACCTATCCCTAGTCACCTCACAGCCTCGCTTATTATATCGTGACTGCTGGCCAGCTAATATGATTGGAAGTCCCGTAGAGAACTAAGCCGGCGCGGCCCAGCCCGCAAAACTTTTTTAAAATATGGGGAAAAGTTTGTGGAGGCTTTCACAAAAAAGAAGTCCGCTCAATTAATTTAAAAAAATTTGTCTTCGAAGGAGAGGGCACCTTGTCAAGCTTAAAAGCATATCACACAACTGCTTTTGGAAAGGGGGTATGGCTGAAGTGGTCGACCATTTTTGAGGGGGGTTTGCGAGAAGTGGTCGGCATGAGGTCAAAGGGGGTTCAAAAATCTAGATTTTGTGCGGTCGACCTTTATGGATGGCCCCTCACAGCAAAAAACTAAGCAATCGAGGTTTTTATCGAAGGGAAGGAATTATGACGAAAATACCTCACGAAAGCTAAACCCCACTTACATTTGATGTACCAATTGAGCTCAGCTTCTTCGAAGTCTTCGATTTGAAACATACATTTCGTAATATTGTCCGAATAATATCGTAAACATTCGTCCTGGCGGCTCCTCAAGATTTCCAGAATTTTGTTATCTACCAATCTAAAAATTAAGAACTGATCAGGAGAATGAATGCGAAAATCGAAATAGTCTCACTTGTCCAAACGATATTGCACGTTCGCTTCGTGATAACATACTAAATCGTTTACGCGACATTCATCAATGGTTGGAACACGTTTGAAACGACGGTGATAGTATGGCCAATGACCGTATTTGTCTTGCAACGGCTCGATCACTTTTTCTAAAACAATTTCGTAATATTGTGTGAACGCGAGTTTATTACAGGATTTGAATAGCGGGATCAAGATCTAATGGTTAGCGAAGGGTTTTGTGTCGTGAACCTAGCCTTTCGAGCGAACTCTTGAATTCCAAATGGCACGAGAAATTTATGAGGGCAGGCGAACAATATATGGATTCTTTTTCACCGTCCAGCTTTCCCAAAATCCCGAGAGTATCAAAATATTGAGGGAGTGTGAAACATACTGCACAACCAGATGCCCTCGGACATAGCCTAACCGAGGCAGCATAAGCCTGAGGAACTGCTCATGGGAATTTTGGCACATATACTGTAAGAAATCAAATTCGTTACCATGAAAAAGATCGAAACAACGACAACTAACTGGCGGCAAATCTCCCCGATCTGAATTTCTTAGCTACGTAGATACTGCGCCCGAGCTAGCCAGCTCTTACCTCGCCAGAACGTCACGGGGATATCGATTCCACGCCACACATAATAACGCAATCGACCGAACATATGTCCGCGGGTTTCGATATCATAGATTTTCCAAAAAGCATTCCATTCGTCGCGTTTCCGCAAGCGTTCCGCGATCAAAGGTTCGAGTCGCTTTTGCCTTTCTTCCGGCGTTTCCTTTTTTCGAGCTGTTTCGTTTGGTGCTACCGTCATTTTTATCGTTTTCGATGATCAAAATTGAACAAACTTGATCAAAATTGGATTCTGCTGGCGCCTAGCTTCGCCTCCCGTCGCCCAGAGAAAAGGGGTGAAATTAAGTTACAGACACGAAAGGCTCTTGGGAAGGAGACTGAGGTAACTAATATAATAAAAGAAGAAAAGGACAATTATTTTAAACTTTTGACATTGTGGAATATTTACTGCTCTCCCAGAAAGCAAGTTTAATAGAATAAATATTTCCGATGAATCTGAATCTTAAACACCAGCTAGGATGTGCGCACCAAGTCGATTTGCTTCCGCCCAGACCAGTCGTTAGCATCGCTGGACACACGAGGTGAGGTTGTTTGGATCGTTGTTCCCATGTTTATTGCGACCGTTAAACTATCGTGATAATCGACAAATCCAAAAGCAGTTGACGTTTGATAGTTCCTAGTTGAAATCCTCGTCTTGGCGAACACTCACGTGGCGCGTGCTTATGCTCCATCGCGGTGTTCTGATTAGACTGGCTTATTTGCTATTCATCTGAGTCATTGTGAGACAGATTTGCGGGTTGAAGCAAGAACTTCACAACCATGGACAAGATTGGGCAAGCGTATGGCGCGGGTATGGCTGGTGCCGGATTTAACCCGATAGCATTCATAAAGAAGCCTCAGGTCATTCTGCGGACTGTTGCTTGGGTAAGTACTTTATATTTGCAATTGGTAGGTCTGTATAGCAATCTGTTGATGATAAGGATAGAAAAACTGGACGGCTGCTGATCGTAAGATGAGGGATGAAGCACTTTCGCTGTATCTGTAATTGTCTGGCGATATCGACGCGGGTGAGTCTGTTGTACTTTTTCTTGATAACGCGTTGCCAGCATCTTTTTGCTGCCCGGGACTCGCAATTGCTGGTGGTGGGCCCCGGCGGAGAGTCTTCCGTCTCGATTTCTCTTTTACGCACTTTTCGTTGCAAGTGTTGACGGATCTACCATCCGGCATCATATTGACGACTGCGCATAGCCATAGTTGGAATGGGCGTCGCCAGCAGTCGGATTGACCAAGTTGAGCTCGGTCTGGTTGGTACGCGGTTGCGCTCGGTAATGAATAAACGGTTGGTCCGTTGCGTCGATGGTGGCCGCTTGCGCTGCACCCTGCCCTCTACTTGGAACGATGGAGAGTAGTGTAGCCTTTTTTGGCCCCACACCAAATCGTTGGCGCTTCCGTCGCACTCTTCAGCGTTCAATATTCCCTTCGCCTATTGATTCGGACCGTAAAGAGAGCCGCGTTATCCGAGCAAGGCGAAAAACGGGCAAAGCCTCCGTAACGAACGACTTAGCTACCCAACATGGACGAGCGTGTCTTATTCATGCCTTGGACCCGTGTAGGCTAGAATGGCCAGCTTAGACAGGAGCGACAAAGGCCGCCTTCGATTTGCACGGTGCGCATAGAGTCGGTGACTACGGCCTCGAGCAAGATCGCTGTTGGCCAGTTGAAGAAAATCTGCTATCTTTCTGGGCAATGCCGTAAACGATTATGCCTTCACGCATGAACAGTAGACGATAGGCCTTTCCCCTTGCTTCGATCTAAAAACACCCTGGTGTTTGCTCGATCGTTTCTCATCGCTAAAAACCTGATACACGACATACGGCTGACCAGCGGGGGAAAATTGAGGCTCAATGTAGATGAAATTCCTGAAGATGTCTTTTCGATTTACATGGCACACTAATTCATAGGATCGGAGGATTCGTAAAAAGAACTTCGGGCGAGAGCTGCATTGTGTACTAATTTCTCATTTGCCTTTCCCCCAAGGGATTGTGCGGGCAAGCAAATTATGTCTTTTCTGTCAGCTCACTCCTGTCGTGTGAGTAAATCAAGCGGATTCCGTGGAAAAAGATGTACCTGCTCGTTGGAAGATGCCAAGCTTTGCGAGGAGTTCAGGCAAAATGAGTTGTGATGGGTTTGCTGATGACCCGCTGACAGTTACCGTTGCTTAAGAAGGCAAAAGGCTATCGTGCATGCACGGTCTTCTTCTTCACGTGAAACTCTTTTGTCACGTACATCGATCCGCAGGGAGCTGAGCGTTCAGTCGAACACGTTCGGACTGCATGAATGAGGTTGAAGCGGGGGCGAGGCACAGAATGCGTTTATGTCTTCCCTAATTACGCCGAACTCCTGTCTTGTCCGGGCGGTCTTCCTGTAAGCATGAACGGGGGAACGCTGGCTCCTTATTGATTGAACGCTCATCGTGGGAATTCTAGTAGCTGGTTCTAAACACACCATTCGTCGGCCATCTTCCTTCATCAATTCCAAAAATCGAAGACCTTATATCAAAGGTTGAATTTGAACGAGAATATGCGACAGTGATGAATATTAGACAAGTGGTATTTCAAAAAGTGTGCGAGAGGTCTGAATAAAAAGCAGCAACGTCGCTTCCTTAAGTTTGTGGGCTAGAAATTGGTTGCTTTCTCCTTTTCAGATCTTTTCGATAATCGTATTCGGTTGCATTTCATCCGGTGCTTGGTACACGACGCAGATGGGCGACGAAATCTGCCTTTACGGGAATGCCACGAGCGCGTGCGGTTTTGGTACTGCCATTGGAGTCATTTCATTTTTGGCTTTGGTCATTCTTTTGGCAATAGGTATGGCTTGCATTTCACGTCCTAGTGAGCAGTCCCATCTTTATCGCTCTTTTTAGACGCTTATTTCAACAACATCAGTTCGGTTCAGTTGCGCAAACAGGTGGTCATTGGCGACTTGGCAGTTTCAGGTAAGGAGTATTGATGTGGGTTACTTTGGTCTGGGTGGCAAGACACTTGATTTTTAGCGGCAGGCGCTTTCCTATGGTTCGTCGCATTCTGCGCTTTGACGAACAAGTGGGCAGCGGGCGGATTGCCGGAGGAAGTGACCGATTATAATCGAAGTCAACCACAAGCGGCTATCGCGTTTAGCTTTTTCTCCATTTTTCTATGGGTAAGTAATTTTGCCGTTGTTGTTCGAAAAAATGAATGGTTTTTTTTAGGGCGGAATGACATTTTTTGCGTGGAAACGATACAAAGAGGGGGCGGCCAACGCGTTTGCCCCTTCTTATGAACAAGACTTTTCGACTGCCGGTGTGCCACCCTACGGCTATCCGGGCGGTATGGGAGGTAAGAAGGGTCGCACGTGTTGTCCTAGATAGGCTAATACTGTTTTATTGTTAGGAGCTGGCGCGGAATCGTATCAAGAGCCTCCGTTCACCGCGTCCAACGATGCGGCTGCCACGGCTCCTGGCGGCGCCCAGTATCAACCATATTAGCAGTACGTGCATCGATTCGTAGCCATGTCATGGAAAGGGAAACGGCTTTACGTACGTGCGTAAATCAGACTGCACTTATTACGAACCCAATTTGGCGTATTTATTTATTTCCGTTTTGGCGGAATGAGCGTTTGATATTTAGAGGACGGGCTATATTTTTAGGAGATCTAGTTTTGGTCATGTACTGCTTTTCTGACTTTTCTACTGGGGTCATCAAGAACCTAGTCTCGAGTTTGTAATAGGAAATTTAGGGTCACGAGTGTTCGGTTGTTGCGGTGAGCAATAAGCTTTTATTGGTTGGTTATGGGGTTTGACTGGCGGATTGATGAAATATGTAATCGAGTGCTCTCCAATAGACTAGGCGAATATGGTGATTGCGCATTCCAGTCGTGTGTCCTGTTCGTGTTAGGATGAGTTGGTCATGTGTAAGTGTTGGTTCCATTCTCCTTGTATGCTTGGCTGGATTCGTGAATGTCTCATAGAGTTTAGTGTGGTCTTAGAAATTGAGACTTCTGCTTATGGATTCTATTTATTTAAATAGACTGTAGGTTTGTTGAGGATGCTGTGTCTCGAAATGAGACGAGTCTGTTATTCCATGCGAACAGGGCTAGGCCTGTTTGGAGACATAGAATGTGCGTGTTTTGCTTTGCGTCAAGGTTTTGATGGCACTGATGGGTCATGTACTTCTAGGATCATAACGTGTGTTGGCACCTGTTAAAGATTGAAACATGGAATTTGAAAGTTGAAAGGGGGCTACCAGGCAACTTGTGATCCAAGGGGGCTCGATATGGGTGGCTTTAAGGGAGGGGGAAGTATTGTGGGTCGGCCAGGCCTTGCTGCGATACAGTTGCTAGGGTGTTGGGCGGATGGCCGTTCCAGACTGGTGATTGTTGGTAAGTGGGCATTAGGGAAAAGATGGCTGTGAAAAGTGTCCTTTTCAGGGCGCTCAGCTTCTATTCACTGTTCTATGGACTGGCAGCTATTAAGTGCCACACGTGTGCGGGTGGTCGATTGTACAATGATTACGCCACTTTCGTGGTGATCGACGAGGCGTCGTATACGGATGTGGCCAACTGCCCGCTCGGATATAGAATCGATTGCGGCCACTTGACTCACTGCACCACCGAGGCGCAGTACAATGTCATTGCCCGGGTGTGGATTGTAATCAAGGGATGCGATGCCAAGAGGAGCACGAGGACCAATTCCACCTCAACCTACGAGTGTTACTATACGACTTGGAACAAGTGCATCTGCCCCGCAGATGACTGTAATGACATGTCATTGCAGTGGGCCCAGGCAAGTTTTTGTGTGGGTTGTCCAGCCCCTTAGAGCGCATGGTGATGTGGCAAACGCATGAATATATCTGCTAGGGCTGCTCGAGACTGGGTGGACACGGGTGACGTGATGGTCAGTAGGTCTGGGGCTACTGGGAGCTTGAAGGTGCTGAACTACGCAATGGCATGTACAGTAGATGCTTCCTGGTTGAAGATGTGGCGGACGGATAGTGTATTGTCCTCAGTGTGAAGGCTCACGCTAGAATTGATCTTTCAATGAAAGAGGGGTTTCAAATACAGGAAGGGGTCCACATTGGACAGGGGACAGAATGGGCTACAAATGTAAGTACGGAGGGGCCGAACTACTGAAATCCTGGAGGGCTCAAGCCAGGAACGATCCCACGCCGCCTCGTGTTGATTTTATTGTAGCTAACACACCACAAGGGCTCACAGACCATAGACTCTCTGTTCGGGAAGCGGCCTCACATTCCAGCCGTAAACTGGATTCTGACGATCTCAGCCCAAAGTGTTGTGCTCAAGGCCAGTCCTCGACCGATGACTGCAAACCAAACCAATCACTCGACCGCGATCCGCTCTCTGACTCGTGCCTGGCCCTGACTCAGGAGAAGCAGACCAGTTCCCTGAGCCAGTACGGATAAGTACAGATAAGCCCATCCATTTCAAGCCTATTCTATGGAACATCACATTTTGTAGATGGGGTACGGGCTACTTGAAACTAGTGCCTGACCGCATACTGTTCATGAGGTTGAACCTAAGTGAGCCCAGGCAAATTTTAGTGCGAGGGTGGGTGTCTAATCATTTTTATAGTCGACCGCGGGTGAGTCCAGCCCTGTTTCTTCTCGCTGCTTGCCCACTCGCGCCCTAACGAGCGGCATTTTCAGGGAAACTACCCTCGACTGAAACACAATTACGAGAAACAACAAGAGACTACAAGCTCGCCATTTCGAACAAGCACACTTGAAATTGGTGAATTCCATACGAGTCCAAATGGCACTACTGACAACACGTGATTTCAGTGGCTAATTTGCATGCTGCTTTATGTATAGTGTCTAATTTAGTGTATGCCAACTTGACAAAACTGTTAGTGACGATGAGTCAGTATGGCCTGCACATGGCCATACTGAGGATGAGAGTCAACTCGTTAGCGCTAGTCCTTGACGTGTGGAATTAGACGACCAGATTATGTAGGTACCTACAACGAATCCTAGCTTGTTACCCCAGGGCTTTTGGATTTCTATGAGAGTCGACCCGAGTGATAAAAGTGAAGGGATGCTGTTAGAATTTTAAACATGTCCGGCGCACGAATATGTATGTTCCCGCACAATAGTGACTATTATTAGGCCTCCTCTCTGCCATGTATGGACCTTATAACATGCACTTTTGTTCATGATAGCACTAAAGGCACCACACATTTTTTGGTAAGAGAGGAAATATAATGAAAAGAAAATAAAAAAGCAAGTAATACATGGATCTTCTAGTGACATTTCCTGGGAACAAGACAGTCAAAAAATAACTAAAGAGAGCCATAGGGGCCATCCATAAAGGACGTCCACCAAAAAATGCGATTTTTCGACCCCCCCCCCTCCCCCTATCCACCTTTCATCCATTTCGCCTGGACCCCTATATAAAATGGACGTCCACTTGAGCAGACCCCCCGTCATAGGAAAACATTCACTTCGAAAAAGCATTGCTCCCAGCATCGACTGATCCGCCGAAATGATGGGTCATTCAGTCTTCGGTTTGATTCGACTGCTGCATCAGCCAAACTAGGAACTAAAATTTTACGCTTTCTTTCTGAAAATGTGTCATGCCTCATCCAATTTAAAACTTCTCCAATTTTCCTCTAAATCCAATTTTCCTCCAAAATCAGAATTAAGTCCCGCTTTAGGTGCAAGGTAGTTCTCCTGAGTTTTTGGAGTGGTTTGCTGGACAGTGACAGCGAGGAAAGAAAATATAGGGCAGGTTGCTAGGGACCTCATCCCCATAAAAATATCTTATTTTTTTATGCGATTTGTCGATGCTATCTATAATTGTTTAACATCTCTGAACCCGTGGCGCCTGGAATCTATCGCCCTGGACAGGGAGTTGATGTTTCAGCCACAGATATAGTCGCTCACTCTCACATTCAGAGTACTTGCCCAGCAAACCTCCTCTTCCACGTCTTGGTTTTTTTTTCAAATTTTTGTGGGCCGAAGCCCGTTTTGCCTCTGGCTAGCCAGAAGTCAAACCTTCTAAGCAGGGTTGTGCGGGGACCGGTACACACATCAGCGCCCCTCAGCGTGTCTCCACTAGGAGCACCTCCACGCGAGGGCATCCTGGACGGGACACCGACCTTCTCGGACGATGGCGGGCGGGCGTGAACCCTGCATATTAAAGAGCTGAGGTTGTTTCCTCGTTATCTTTCGTTTCTCCACTCGAAGCACCTCTGGGGTACCGGGTGAGTCACCCACGGCCTGGCGTGCCGTCAGCGGGGGTTTATGGTTCGCAAACCGACCTCCATCACCGGGGATCGAGCCCGGGACGAGTCCAGCCACTCGCTCCCAAACAATACGGAGAGACAAGTGCCGAACCGCTGCACCACCGCGGCTGGTTACCGAGGCACCTGATTGAGCGACAAAGCCACTGGCTGCACCACTAAAATCGTTTTATCCGCCTCAGAAAAAGAGAAGCCAAAAGGATGAAAATTGTTTGGGAATATGATCGACCTGAGTCCTTGGATAGTCGTTTGATGATTCAAATATTAGTAATTTGACTCGTATCTCTAGCATTAATACTATGATAATTGCGATAATTTTCCCAAAACCCCGCCGATTTTGTGAAGTGGACGTCCACTTGGCGGCAGCCTACCCCCCTCCCCCATCCACTTCCGTCCACTTTCCGCTCACCCCCACCCTCCCCCCTTGGGTGGACGTCCTTTATGGATGGCCCCATAGTGGAGTTTTTTAAAACATCATCGATCGTGCGATTTAGCTACTAGATAATATGCACACAGATAGTGCAGCAAGACTCGCGGAAAAAAGTTAGGGGTGGGGGGTGCCCCATTTTTGTCCGCTACTGTACTTCCCATTCATATTTTATGGTTTCACCCCTGGGATAAAAATGAGGGATTGTGGCAGTCGCTGGCTGTCACAATCGTCGCGTGCGTGGCGAAGCAACTTGCTTCTCAAGACAATCTCACGAAAGTGATCCCTCCTTACTTCTTTGTTGTCCGTGCGCACTTATCACTCCTTCGCGCAAAACATGTCTAGTCAAACAAAGCCGACATAAAGGACAATGATGCACTGCCATCGCACTGTTCGGATTTAACATACCAGAGTAAACAGGTCTTACTCATCAATGGCGGGAGCAAGACCCAAGCCCCAACACAGGCACCACGAAGCTAAAGCGGTCCTAATACGGACCGTAAAGCTTTAAATTTACTTATCCTGTTTGTATGAGTAGTTGCCGACGTTGAGTGCGATCCCAAAAAGCTACGCTCATGGGGTACCACCAGTGCAGTATCCACTGCGTCTTTTAGAAAAATTTTGGGCTGGAGCCCGTTTTGCCTCCAGCCGGGTCAGCGGTCAACCTTCTGAGCAAGGCTGTGCGGGGACCAGCACACACAGCTGCGTGCCTCTGTGCGTGTCCATCAGGAGCACCTCCACACGAGGGCATCCTGGACTGACTTCCTAAGACGATGGAAGATGGGGCGTGAATGCCATCGGTGTTCGACAGTAGAGACTTTCTACTCGTTTGGCTTCCATCTCTCCACTCAGAGCACCTCGACGGTACCGCGGAAGTCACCCACGGCCTCGTGTGCAAGGTCAGCGAGGGTTTATGGCTCGCAACAGACCTCCGCCACCGGGCATTGAACCTCGGACGAGCCTAGCCGCTCGCTACCAAGCAATACGGGCAGACGAGCGCCAAACCGCTGCAACACCGCGGCGGCAGTATCCATTGCTTGCAAACAGAGGCTCATTGTCAGTTAGGGTAACTATTTGAGGGACAACAATGGAACAGAACATGTCCTTTTCTGGATTTACTGCTGATGCGTTGTCACCACCGCGGTCGTGCTCAAGCAGTCTGAGGGTTGGCTCGAGCATCGAGTCGAATCGGGAAGAAAAGATGGCCGTCCGATAAAGTGCAAAATATGCAAAAGCCGAAGTTGTCGCAGAGTGCGCCAGCCAACCTGGCCGCCGTTCAACCGACGGGCGAATCGGAGAAGACGCTCAAGAGGCACGCAAATGCGAAGATGACCGCCATGGAAAACGACCAGGTGAGATGGTTCTTTCAAATTCAATTCTGACGACACCACATCATGTTTGGTGTAGAGAAGAATGGCGGTGCTGATGACCAGGCTGTTCGACCGCAAAACACATGTGGAGGGACTGACCGGGGACACTATGTACTTCCCGGTAGACTAGGTGGCTGCGACGGTTCAAGGTGGTAAGTCGTTGTGATTCTGCTGCGCCGACCAGAGCAGCATCGAGCTTGGTTCAGGTGAGGCATGTTTAGTCAAGTGCACGAGCCGCGATACGTGACGGTGAACAACGGATGGGTTTCGGTCAAGATTGAGACTACTGTTGGTATCAATATCAATATCTCTATCTATATCTAATGAATATCAATATCTTTTGAGATATTAATATCCGTATCTTCATCTTTTCCGATATATTTATCTTTATCCATATCTTTCGCGGCTAAGATATTAATAATAGATATCATTATTTTCAACTTCAGGAGCTAAAAGTTGAGTAACACATCTCCTGGGTTCTGAGATCCTACGGGTGAATGGAATGGTGCAACACTCGCAGGTCCCAACTAAACGTGTGCTCCACTTTAGTCTTCTAGTGACAAGTAGCCTGTCCGCGGGACTCTCGTCATACATCGCTTGAGTTTTGACGACGACGGCCACCACCGGCGGGTCGTCCCAGACCTGATCGTACACTACGCCAGCCGAAAAGCCTCGTCAAAAACAGTAAGCCATCGGATTAGATGGGCAATCGAGGTGTTCCGGTTTAGGAACCGTCCCGGATTAGGGCATTTTACCCAACTTATTATTGGGAGATTGCTTTGGGAAGATTTCCGCGGTTATGATCTGATTTATGATTTATGATCATGATTAGGTATTTCCCTTTTCATAAATCGAAACGGCCAAAGCAGAATTTTTAAAAAGTGCTAAATATCTGGGAGGCATCACGGGCTGTATCGACTGGCTGGGTTGCTGCGCGGCATCGCGTACGTACGCCGATCGATTAATCAAGCAGCCCACCTAAACTCTAAATTTTGACAGATTGAAAGCCTTTTTTTAGCCAAGGTGAACCAAAAATGTTGCATTATCCATCTGTTGCGATGAAAATTTTTAGTGGCTGTTGTAGTGGATTTTGGAAAGATGTGCAGTGGCTGGTAGTGGATTTCAGGTGTCCCGCCAGTGGAATTCTTTTTCCGCATCTGGCAACGCTGGTTCTAATGACTGACACGCTGAGTCAACTGGATCCAGTATCTACAGTATGCAGCCTTGACCCCAAGCGGCATGCTGTCGAACCTATAGATGTTCTCAATGTTCTAAAAGTCTTGCGGAAGTACGGTCTACCGAAACACGCACGTAATTATGGTGTCTAGAAATTCAGGGGTGAATAGGCAGTGTCACCTGGTGTTGTGCTGGCGGATCGATTTTTATAATCAGCGACGGCCTCCCCGAGTTCAGGTAGTTTATCGTCTGCTGGCGCTGCCGCGTCGACTTCGTGTATTTTTTAAAACGTACCATCAAAACCTTTGAATTTGCGTCGTGTCGAAAAATTCATCAGATATTTTCGGATTAGGTTCTGTTTAGGGCTGGTAAGACAGGAAGCGGGCCGCAGAGTCTTCCAAGTGCCCAATCAATTTAACAAACGAAAACATGTCGATCAGCTCCGTGAGCGTATGCTTGAAACGAAAAGTGCGGTTTGATTCTTAACCAACTGTGGAACCAGCTATAGCTCGGCCTGAACCAGAACCGGCATTGAAGCTGGAGCATCTTAGGTTCAACTGGCCGCCGAAGAAAGCACCACCATTGCGTCGGTTAAGGCGAGAGCGCCATCCTGTACTTGCTTATGGATATGAAGATCAGACAGCGACAAGACATTTTGGAAAACAGAAGGTCACAGGGCCCACTGATGGGATCAACGGTTTGGATTACGGTCTGTCATATGCGGTAGCATGTCGGAATATGAGACAGCATTATTTATGGTATCAGCGTGCGCCGCCTGTACTAGAGCACAAATTAGTGCAGCACACTTCAATCCCAGGTCGTAATTGGCCTGCATACGATTGACTTTGATCCAGTTTTCCTCAGCCGCTTTCGATGCCAACAGTAGCTGCTGCTGCTTCTAGCTATTATGCTTATTTCACCCTATTTTCTCTAACCCCTCCCACATTCCCAGTTCTGAACTGACATATATGGACACCCAATCAGCGGTGTTAGCTAACTTGTAAGAGCCATCACCCATTGCGTTTTCCACATGAAAATTGTACCTCGAATTCAAATGGCGTCTTCCCGCTCAAAGCCAGCGTTTGTCATAAAGTTATTCTTTACAATTTTACTTCTCGCCCAGAGCTGTGTGTACATCTTTGCACGCACGTCTGTCGATCAAGTGCTTGCGAATCGACCATTTATTTTTAGAAATCGTATCGAAAAAAGAAAAAAGAATTATTTCGTCTGATATCGCTGCGATCTTTGAATTAACCGAGCAAAATGAATCAATGCGCTATTTGCAAGCGTAGCTTGTTGGCGTTCCCCTATCAGAAAGCGTGCTGCGTGGACGATCGTCCCAGCCAAGAAATCGGAAAGATCCACACCGATCGCCACGAGTCGCACATGAAATTCGTCGAGAAGCTAATGCTCGGAGTAGACATCAAAAAGGTGCCAAAGGAGGAGGCGGATGGAGGGGAAAAGAGTAACGTGGGTGTCGTAGACTTATCGGGGGACATGGCGAAAGAAGAATGGCCGAAAAAACGGCGAAGATGAAAGGAGATCCCGACGATATCCCGTGGTCGAGATTTTCGGGCCGATCCGAGGTACGCCGATGGAGATTAGTGGCGGGAACGTCGCGAACTCGGGTGTGAGCGATGGCCGAGACGGCGAGTACGACACCGATATCGTTTGCGAAGAGGGTGCCATTGAAGACGGCAATGAAAAGTAAGGCTTTCCAGGAGTGAAGTTTTTCCACGCATTCACAGTCGGGACGATTGCTTAGACGAAAACAAGCGTAGACTCGAGATAGTGGAGCGCCGGATGGCCCGTAAGGTGGTGATCGATCGGGTGACGGGTGCTGAGTGACTGGGGATGATCGCCTTTTCTAGACAACATTGCAATATATGTATTTTGTATTCGTGCTTGAGTCTGTCATCTGACAATTTTTCCATCTCTACGTGACCGAACTCCTCCATGGGCAGTGAGTTTACTGTTACCGGAACCTGTTCTTTCTGCCTGAACCATAAAGTAAACATTCTGTGCCAACCAGCCAGTTCGGTATCGCTGTGCAAACATTGGAATGTTCGACCAGCCTGACCAATGCGCTGGGTGGAAATGGCGCAGAATCAGCAGATGAAACAAAGCCGACTGGCTACACTTTCTGACACCACGATAAATATGCCGGAATACACATCAAACGATTGACGTACATTAGAAATGAAGGCGGAGCTCCGGTTTATCACCTATCACCGGTTTATCACCGAGTCAGAGCTCTTGAGCCCCTGATCGTCGAGTGCCGAACAGTCGGAAAATGGCGCTCTGAGCACGAGTTCGCATTCCTCCAAGGTGCGATCGCAGGCCAATATCGCGGTGCGCGTGTATAAAAACGGGAAGGATCATTGTCAACTGCGCCGCGACAATGCCAAGCTCTGATATGGCCAGGAAAGGCGCCGGAGCGCCGCATTTGGTCAAGTAGTACTTGACGACAAAGATAAAAATGGGAGTGAGGGCAGTGAGGAGCTTGTGCAGGATGACACCCGTACCCATGGCTTTCCACCAATAGTGATCACTGACCACCTGAATCCTTTCGTTCATCTCAGTCTGTGTCTTGTTCAAATGCAATGTGTAGTGCTGCCATGGGTCCGTGTTGACGCACCGGCTAACAGCGAAGCAAATCAGGTCAGCTAGACATTCCAATGTGAGGAACTGTATGCTGACTGAAAAGATACTTAATGGGATCGGGTACGATAACGACCAAACTGCAGTAGGCCACGGACTGTACAGTAGTTGACGATTCGCTCTGGGGAAATAGGTCATATCAAGCAATGCGATCCCTGAGAAAGCAGTGGCTACCGAAATGCCCAGCAGCCAAGATAAACGACTCGACTTTTCGATGGACCTCTTATGACGGCGTTCGACTCGACTCTGTCGACTCTTCATGGTGGTCGGGGACGCGAGCACGGACACTCGAAAGTGCTATGCCACCATAATGGTATGGGTGGACGCGGAGACGACAAAGCCGACAATGAAAGGGAACTCGACCAGGGCGCAGACCCAGTAGGATGCGGTAAGGGAAGGCGGGAGGTCGAAAGAAGTAAGCTTACTATGCAGCAGTAAGGTGAGGCATGATCGAATGATGCAGTGGATCATGAACACCAGTCCGCTTGTGCAAGAAGTTTTGACCAAAGGACGAACATTTTTTTAAAGGAAAGGTGCGGTCTGGATAAGCTTGGCGAAGACCGCGTGCTGGACTGTTCCGAGAACGCCTTTAAATGGAGACAGAATATAAAATCTTGTGACACCTGTTTCTTGCACGTGCCAGTATGACAGGTGGAATACGACATATGGTATGCGTCAGTTTTGGCTGCCTTGCATGAAAGAAAGGGCTTCATTGTCTGACGGAGAAGTTTCAGGAAATGGGCCACCTTACTACCGACTTTCCCTGCTTTATGTTGGTACTCTGCCACTAAAGTTTGTTTCCTTTTGTCATTATTTTTTTATCATTATTCGTTTAATACACGAAGATAGACAACATTCAGCCTATCTGACTTTAAACGGCGTATGAAAAACTGTACGAATGCGACCACATCATGATGTCTTAAAGTGAGTGGCTCGCCCAAGAGACTGAACCGCTCTGCCACTGCAGTCGCATGTTAGTCAGTTCGAGTATTTACAGTACAGAGCTGGGATGGAAAACATGGCTGAGCTACTGTATTTCGGCTCTACCACTGTGCAAATGTTTAGTGGTGACGCTCCAGTACCTACCGAGTTTGCCTCAAAGGTCACTATCGAATACGGATATAGGTATCATGCTCGCCTTCGTACGTTCCTCATCCTTTACACTACCACATGCGCACTCTCCTCAGTTACAGGCCGTATCCCAGTCCCCCAGTGTACACATTTTTTCACTGTCAAAATCGGTTGGTTGTTGTGCTGAAACGAGTCGAATCGAACGAAAATGAGTGAGATCGCCAGTTTGGTCAAAGTGAATCCGGAGGGAATTCTGACGTTGACAAAAACGGCCCAACTAAAGTGAGCGTGGTAAGTGCATTCTCGATTCACACCGGGCGGTGGTTTATTTAAGCCGTCGTTTCCAGCAAAACATGGGCGATAAAATCTTGACATATAAAGTGAAGACGACTCGCCCTGCTAGCGTAAAACCGACTTAGGCTATTGGTACCATCCAATCCGGTGCGAGCGATAAGTTCAAGGTCAGGTTCCTGCCCAAAGACGACGAAAAACCACTCGGAGAAGGCGATCGGCTCACCGTTTTGGTCAGCGTCCTGCCGGAAATCAGTACGGTAAGCAGTCATGGTATTTTAGTGAGTAGACGGGCCTCAAAACCGGAGGGTGGCGAAGGGGCCGACAAAACATTTGAGGAAGCGTCATAACGTTATCGGGAGATCAGGCTATAAGCAGAGGGCCTAGCTAAGACTAGCAAGGGACTAGCTAAGACGCAGGGAGACGCGCTCTTATGTTTAGAAACCAGAACAATTTTGGAAGTCTCCGGCGGCTCAGCAAGCTCATCGAGTCGTGCTGAAACTGTCCAGCCAGGCGGCCAAGGAGGAGGAAGAGCCGGAAAAACAAGTTTAAAAAAAATACGACAAAACTGTGCTTCATGAGAGCTCGCCTCATAGTCTTCCTCCGGGCACCTTTGGAGGCAAACACGACTTGGACCCAACAGCATCCATGCCGAGCGGTAAGGCAGGTTTAGCCTATGTAATTTTGTTGCTTTTCCACTATAGTGTTGTTCTAGGTCGGCCCGTCACAAAGATGGACACTTAAAGCCGCGTATCAGAGCCCGCACTGCCATTCGACCCGGATGCCGGGATTTTTGGGCCGTCTCCCGAGCTAGACCCCCGAGCTTCGACTCCCGAGAAAGAGAGCGGACAGTGAAAATCTGAATGGCTGAAGAACATGTGATCGATGTGAAATATTTGTTTCGTTGCTAAAAGAATTCGAATCGCGCACTGAATGAGTGAATGAGCAGCCGCTACGTTAGTAATATTTTAAAACTTTGGCAGGAAGCGATGAAGTGATGCTGAATTTAGAACAGAGACATGTACGGGGACAAAATCAAAGCTTTGAAAACCGACACGGATAATCTGCTGAAAAATGTCAACGCTCTTTCAGGTGAATTTCTATTTTACGCCCCATGAAATTAGCTTCTTTAATCTGCCATATTTTGCAGGTATCAAAGCCTCGGACACTGGTTTGTCGCATCCGTCTATGTGGGATTTCCAGTCGGACAATGTAGCCGTGCAAGAGCACTCGTTAAAAGTGGTGCGATGCCTCCAAGTCATCGAGCCCCCAACCAGCCTCGACAACCACCGCTACGTCGTCCAAGCCAAACACGGCAACAAGTTTGTGACCGATCTGGACAAGGAACTGTCGCCAGTCGACGTTCGCGAAGGCATCTGACCTATGTAAGATTGATTGGTTGTTGGCGGATTTGCCTTTTTTACAACGAATAATCATCTTCAGTGTGGAAAATCGAACGTACAAAATCAAGTTGCCTTTGCCGATGAAAATCAGCAAAGCGGTCAAAATGATGGAAGTCGAAGACAAACCGGATGTGACCTACGCCGAGATCGGTGGTTGCAAGGAGCAAATCAAGAAACTGCGTGAGATCATCGAAATGCCACTGACTAATGTAAGCTGTAGTTCTTATTTCTCCATGAAACTGATCGTGAATTCATGAATTCTTTGATTCAGTGATAGCAATCGCTGACGTTTTCATTCATATTTCAGCCAAAAATTTTCGCCGACTTGGGAGTGGATCCTCTACGCGGAGCATTGATGACTGGTCCACTAGGTATGGGCAAGACGTTGTGCGCTCGCGCCGTGGCCAATCGAACGGACGCCTGCTTCATTCGTGTCATCGGATCTGAATTGGCTCAGCGCTACTTCGGAGAGGTAAGAAAATGTGGTTTTTTTGCACATTTTAGTGATTTCGCAGATTTTCGACAACTAGGGAGCCCAGTTGGTGCGCGCATTGTTCGAATACGCTCGCACGAAACCCGCTTGCATCATATTCTTGGATGAAATCGACGACATCGGACGTGAGCATGATTTAGCATATGCACTATTAAGACTGTTCAACAACTATGCCACCGAAGGAACAAGCGAGGTTGGACAAAAGTTTACTGACCACAGTGAAGTCGCCGTTAAGTCTTCCTCCAGGCACTCTGGGTGGAAGACATGATCTCGATCCTCTTTCGTCCATGCCTTCCAGTAAGGCAGGTTTAGCCTATGTAATTTTGTTGCTTTTCCACTATAGTGTTGTTCTAGGTCGGCCCGTCACGAAGATGGACACTTAAAGCCGCGTATCGGAGCCCGTACTGCCATTCGACCCGGATGCCGGGATTTTCGGGCCGTCTTCCGAGCTAGACCCCCGAGCTTCGACTCCCGAGAAAGAGAGCGGACAGTGAAAATCTGAATGGCTGAAGAACATGTGATCGATGTGAAATATTTGTTTCGTTGCTAAAAGAATTCGAGTCGCGCACTGAATGAGTGAATGAGCAACCGAATCTTGTCTAAATGTACTTGACGTGTCAAATATCAAAGGTAAAAGCCACCACTCAGTTCCCAGTCTTGATTTACCTCTGCCGCTATCCCGGCCTGGAACACAGACATAGGCCTACACAAACAGGCACGATTACTGGTTATAGAAATAATTAGGACAAGGTGTCCCGTCTGGTCGGCTCCAGGCCGGGCGGTTCACCAAGGTTCTGATATCGCATTTACATGTCTCTTCTTCAACAAAGATTTGCTACTACTTAAAAAATCATCACTTTATCAATCATCCATTTTCTTCTGTGTTGGTTGTGGCGGAGGTGAAGTCATTGATCGAATGATTGGTTGAGTTGGTCGTTGAGTCTTGAAGGTGAGATTTCAAGGCGTCCAGGCAGGTGGAGCGGGTGCAATAATTCTATCTCAAACCCTGTGCGTACCAATACGTGAGTGCATTTGTGCGTCGGATCACGATCACCACGGCCCCATCAACGAAAACAAAAAGAAAACCAAAAAGTCAAATGGTCAAATAGATCCAGTCGCTGCCGCAGCAAGCGTAGCACCCACAGATCGGCACGAATCGCTAAAGCCGTTGGACAGTACGGATCCAGACGAGCCGCTAAGAAGTAGGCTGTCATCCGCTCGGTGAGATAAGTCGAGAGAATTCCGATGGGCGGTCGATCCAGAGCCAATAACGGAGCCGAGATGACAGACGCCGCTCGCAAGACATCCGCTGGCAGCGTAGAAGCCACTGCCATCGCCAAGCGCGGTGTAGGAGCCACAACAGCGACAGGTGGCGCGAGCGGACCAGTGAGCCAAGGGCTATGCACGCTGGGCGTAGGGCGAGCATGGTAGGCTGGACGATCTAACAGCGAAGGGTAGCGATCTAAAGGCGAAGGTTGGCGAACCACAGCAGATGTCTGACGATCCAAAAACGATTCAATACGACGAGACACGTCTGCAGCAGAGTGAGTGAGCTGAGACGAGCCGTTGCTATCAGAGGCCAAACGCGAAATACGAGGACGACGTCGATGGCGGCGACGACGACGAGTAGTAGCCAAAGAGGTGCCAGGTGACGGATTGTCTCCACTGTTTAAATTATGCTTTTATCGGGTGTTATATGTTGTAATACATATAGCGATATGGGTACGGTTATGATTATATCCTACCCGTTATCCTAACCTATCCTGAACCTAATACGGTGCCACCACTTAGATTTATTTGGTAACCTAAGAAACCCTACAAATCCCCTCGCCTGCACACGCTCTTTCCTTCTCGATGGTACCCGTGGACCAGAGACGTGCCCGCAGCGCTCCAACGGCAAGGGACTATGCCTAGAGAAAGTCCTTACCAATCATACTGATCCCCCACTTACCTGAACTCCAACTATCTTCCACCAACAATCCGCTTCTCCACGCACCGATTCCTCGATCCGCTTTGCCGCAGGTCGTCGATCCACCACTGCTGGCTCCTCGACGCACGAATCGAACCGAAGCCGATAGGGACTAACACCGCCGGGATGGTTCGCTCCATTACGCCACACACCTCTCTCCACGCGTCACGCCAAGTGACCCAAGACGTTCGGGACTAACACCGACGGGATGGCCACCCTCGCTACGCCCAATCTCCTCTAACACCACGCGCCACTCAAAGCAACCCAAGCCGAGCAGGACTAACACTGTCGGGATGGTCACTCTAGCTACGCCCTAACACAACCAAACCACGCACCACTCAAAGCGACCCAAGCTGATCGGGACTAACACCGACAGGATGGTCACCCTAGCTACGCCTAACCCCACAACCACGCGTTACTCCAACCAACCTAAGCTGATCGGGACTAACACCGACAGGATGGCTACTCTAGCTACGCCTATCTCAACCACACCAGGGTTGCACACCACCAATTGTCGTTCAATATGCTCAACGCACGAAGGACCAGCGTCGCACGAGACTAACACCGCCGAGAGTGGTTTACTTCTACTACGCCTCACACACCGCACGCACACGCGATACACACCCAAAATAACACACACACAACGAAATCAAAGAACAGCCGAATCTTAACCTTAACCCTCTCTCAACTCCTCTCAATATGGTTATCTTGGCCATAGTGCACCTTTGGGCGGATCTTCCTTGGCCGTCTTCATCCAATCGCCTTTCTTGCCTGGCGAGCTGTACGGTCTAGAGCGCCACCTAGTTGTCCATGAGCGCCTCCTGGTTCCTGATCTTCATCTGTTCGGGGTGGTCGCTGGCCGCTGTCCAACCGCACGTGGACGCCATCCGCTGGCCATGAGGTCGAGGCGAGGCCCAATGCTGAGGCGGCAAGGATGTCCCGATGGCAGCACGTGCCCCATCCAGGCTCACCACACTCGGCATAGGCTTCGCCAGAGCCGTCCGTGTCGGCCTCGATCTTCCATCAACCACTCGACCTGGCTGCCGCTCGTCTGGTCGTCCGTCGACCATTGTGTAATGCCCAAGTTTTACGACCTTGTTTTGCTCATTCCGACCGCCACTAATCCGGTTGTTTTGACCAAACTTCGAATCGTCCAAGGCGGGAAAGCATGGTTACTGTACCCGTATGGGCACATTCACAACACCACGACGTGCACGCACCAGTGAGGCGGCCAGGGAACCTGGACGGCCAGCCGTGGAACGAGCCAGTGGGCTGGTATAACCACGGGTGTGTGCCGGAGAAGGACCAGCGACACGAGGAATACGATAGCCTTGGGAAGACTGCAGTCGGCGGGCTCAACGTGAGCGAGCAACCATATTCAGACCAGATTTTTCAAAAAACTGAACCAGTAACTCGTCAAGGTTGGTACTTGACCTTGGCCCAGACCACATCACCAATTTTTAACAACTTTGGCTTAGGCGTCAATGCCTTCGAAACGACAGGCTGAAAAAACTTCAACTGCGTGACATGGACCCGCTTATTATCTTCTCGTAACCCAGCTACAGGTCGAATGACCACATTCTGGGGACATATGACGTCAACTATGCGATAGGGACCCAACCAGTCGCCCAAAAACTTTGGTGATTTTCCAACAGGCGTGTGCATTCGTCTGTACATCACTTGATCTCCCAGACGCAAACCAGAACCATTCAAGGGATCTTGCCGAGCAGTACGCTGCTCTTGGACACGTACAATGCTGTCGAAAGCCAAAGCACGCGCGCGCTCCAAGTCGGAGACAACATACTCCCTGTAATCTACAGGGCTTTCGAATCGGTACGCCTTCTCACGCAGAGCAACATCTAGAGTCAAGTTCGCATCAAAACCATGCATCAAGTAGAAAGGAGTCTCGCCAGTCGAATCGTGGACGGCGGTATTGTATGCGAAAAGAGCAAACGGAATGAAGGCGTCCCAGTCATCATGCTTACTCTACTCAACATACATCCGAAGAATGTCGCGAAAGACACGATTTGTCCTCTTGACCTGGCCATCGGTCTGAGGATGATATGCGACAGAAAACGACTTCTTGATGCTAAGCGCTGAACAAATACTCTTGATCAGGTCCGATGTGAAATTAGCGCCCCGATCTGATCTTGCGAGGCGCACCCCAGCGGCAGATAATGCCATCCACCAGCAGCTGGGCAATGGTGTTTGCCAGTATGTTGGGAGCAGCGAAGGCTTCGATATACTTGGTCAAGTAGTCAGCGACGATAACAATATGCACGTTACCCGATTGGGATCGTGGCAAGGGACCCAGTGTATCAATGCCAATAACTTCGAAGGGGTTCTCAACGAAATTACGGCTTCAGTGGCGCCTTGAGCGGAGTTCCATACGACTTGTTGCGAGCACAGGATAAACATCCCTTGCACCATGCATAGATCTCACGATGCATCTGAGGCCAATAATACCGTTTTCGAATCCGAGCGAAAGTCTTGGAAAAACCAAGATGACCAGCCAATGCATCAGAATGACAAGCATCGAAGACCAGTCGAGTAAACGATGCAGGAATGACGAGTTGAGTCGAGCACTCACGACGTTTCGACTTGCCCCGTGGAAGATGCAGGAGCGAACCATGGTCAGACAACTCGTAATGATCAGACATGAGTCGAAACTTGCGCGCTTCAGCAGCTGGCACAGATAATTCCTTGCGACCGAGCTCCATGTACGCAAAAAAAGTCTGCGCGCTGAGCAGCTTTTAGCGAGTAAGGTGAGAGCATGGTATCCTGCTGCACATGGCCAACGAGGGTATGCGGCTGGCATACATGGCAAACAGGATGGCGCGATAAAGCATCAGCCAGGTTATTTAATTTACCTGGCACATGCTCAATGTCAAACAAATATTCGGATAGAATATAAACCCAACGAGCTAACCGGCCAGTAGGTTTTTTCTGAGTGAAAATCCACTTCGGAGGCTGGTGGTCAGTTCGAAGGAGAAACTTCACCCCATACAGATACGGGCGAAAATGCCTGACGAACTCGACGATGGCGAGTGCCTCTAGCTCGAGGGCAGAATAGTTTCGTTCAGCTTTCGTCAGCTTACGTGACGCATAGGCAAGCACATGTTTGCGACCTCGGTAGTCCAGATACAAACGCCACCAATACCAACTGTCGAGGCATCAGTCTGGAGGATAAACTGTCGTTTGAAGTGAGGATATCTCAACACGGGAGCTGAAGTCAAAGCGTGCTTCAAGGCGAGAAAAATATCCTCGTGGAGACTGCTCCAGACGAAGTCTGCATCTTTTTTTAGCAGATCGTATAGCGAAGCGGCGATAGTCGCGAAATGATGATTCATGGAGAAAAGTGACCATGCCGATAAATGTATGCAATTCCTTCTGCGTAGTGGGAGTCGGATACCTCACGACAGCATCCACTTTAGCAGGATCTACCCGAACTCCTTCTGCGGTCACTATGTGACCTAAAAACAAGACCTCCGACATCGCAAAATCTCATTTAGACGGCTTGAGTTTCAGTTGGGCGGCGCGCAGCCGCTGTAGCCACATGAAGCACGTTAGCCACATGAACTAGATGCTCATCAAAGCTTTTCGAGTAGATCAGAATGCCGTCAATGTAGACGAGAGCCTGAGTCCAATGGAGACCAGAGAGAATCATCTGCAGCAACCGTTGAACAGTTGCACTTGCATTACGCAATCCAAAGGGCATGACAGTAAACTGCCATTGCTGACCCAGTGTGGAGAAAGCAGTCAGTTCTCGCGACTCGGGTGCCAAGGGAATTTGCCAAAATCCACTCTGAAAATTAAAACTGGAGGACCATTTTGAACCACCAAGGGCATCGAGCGCTTCATCGATACTTCTACAAGCATACGCCGATGATCTCGTTTTATTAGCACCGTCCAAAGTGGCTGAAACCATATCAGAAACTCTTCAGCCTGCAATCGATTTCATAGATGAGCTCATAAGTGAAAGTGGTCTCGAGTTCAACGCGCAAAAGACACAAGTGTGCGTCTTTCATCGTGATCATAAGAGGCATGACTATCATCAAATCGTTCTTAAAGGAGTTCCGATCTTGTTCACCGACGTGGTCAAATACCTCGGGGTGCATTTTACTTTCGATCTCTCATTTAAAGATCATTGTCATCTGATTGCGGCTGCGGCTCGGCGTATGGTTGGTGCGTTTAGGAAGAAGTTTGGGAAATTCGCCACCCATGTTTTACAAACAGTTTACACATCCTGCGTACTTCCAAAATTGGAATACGGTTGCTCTGCGTGGGATCCTATTCAATCACATTCAATAAAAGACCTTGAACGCTCTCAAAAGTTTGCAGCCCAATGTATAAAGAACGACTGGCATTCCGATTACTCCCGCATTCTTCAAGGTTTGAATTGGTCAAGTCTCGAGCGTCGCCGTCAACAACTGAAACTCGTTCAATTTCACAAGTTCTATCACGGATACCATGCTTATCCAAATGCCCGTTTTGCTCACACCGACCAATCCGGACTACGCCGCAGTCACCGCATTGGATTGCCGCCACACCATCTCAACAATTCTCGACCTCGAACTGAATCGTTTAAACAGGCATTTGAATACTCATCGATTGTTCTATGGAACTCAATACCAAACGAAGTCGCCTGGACTTATTATGTGACAAGTTTTAAGACAAACGTTCTGAATTACGTTCCTTGACCCCGTTATGATTAGTTTTACTCGACATAAGTTGTTTATTTTCTTTCGTTTATGTGTCCTTCTGCTTTATCAGTGCACGATCTGTGCTTCGCAGTCGAAGTCATACAATACAATACAATACAATACAATCGATGCGTGGCATCGGAAAAAGATCAGGCTTAGTGACTGCATTCAAAGCGCGGAAATCAACGCAAACACGAGTGCCGGCAGCAGAGCCGAAAGAGCCCCTTTTTTAGGAACGACGACAATGGGCGCCGAAACAGGGCTGCATGAAGGCACTATCCATTTATTGGCCTGCATCACGCCAAGCTGGCGCTGCACTTCAGCCTTTACCACTTCAGGTAAGCGACGAGCTGGGATACGAGGAGGAGCCTTACCAGACAGCTCAATCTTATGCTCAAAGAGATGAGTACAATCCAGATCATTCTCATCGCGAGCAAAAACATCTTTGTGCTGATGAAGCACAGCGAGCAAACGCTCTTTTTGCTGTGGCGAAGCTGCGGATTCGGTCCAGTCCAACTTCGTCAATGGATCCAGCGCAGATCGCATAGATAGTCCTTGGTCCAACACGTGGTGAACACCAAGAGGGAGAGACCGAGACGTGTCGTAAGGAGCATAGGTGGCGAGATGCATTTGAGCAGGTACGACCTTTTCCTCAGTCGTAACATTAGCCAACAGCAGCGGAATGTGTCCACGCGCATCGGGTGTACCCAGCGAGTGCGCAACGAGGAGACAACAACGATCTTGAAAGGCAGAATTGGGCTCGATGAGACCAGGGCCCCGTTGCATAAAAGATACGACAAGTCAACTCAATAAGAAAACTAGTTTAAGACAACTCGGTTTAGCTAAAAGCCAAATTCACATGCCCTCGCTGTCTCGCATGTGGACAGGTTTTTGCGCCAGCCTGAGTTTTCGTAAGCACTTTTCTTATTTCATGAAGTCTTCTTATCGCAGTACACGTGGATATATAGTTGTCTTATTGAGTTGATCTGTCTTATCTTTTATGCAACGGAGCCCAGTAGTCATCATCGGTGCACCGTCAACGCAGGCATCCACCAGGATTTGACAGCGTGGTGGAATGGTGAGCGACTCACTGAGCATGACTTTGCACACCATATCCTGGGTGACAGCTACGAGACCTTCTTGTCGATGTTGCTGAGCGACGTCAAGCAGATACTTTAAACGATTTGTGGTACCCACTGGATCTTCACAAAAATCCATACCCAAGCGGCAATTTCATGTCCTGATCAACTACGAAAACATGCTTTTGCATGATAGTACCAATACGGAGTTCGACTTCGCACTCGCCTAGCAACCGCATGGGTGTGTTGCTGACGGTAACCGATCGGGCAGTCGTGGGACGTAACTGCGCAGATTCTCCTAGTTTGTCAAGCATGGGCTTGCTAATGAGCGAGAGTGTTGCACCATAGTCGAGCAACATGGCGGCGGGAATAGCATTCAGAGTGCCCCGCACAAAGCGAAGACGACTTGATTTGCGTACCAGAGTCAGGTCAGAGCGGATTTAGTCTGCTGTGGATATTTCGTAGAACAAGGGTGTCATCTCACCAGAAAGCACGACAGGCGCACCCATCATGTCATGCACAGCATATGATACATTCGAAGCTGGCGTCGATGCGGGCTGAGTTGGATGAGTGGCAGGCTGCTGATTAGACGGACAAGCCCCATGAGGAATACTATCCGTATGTTGTGCAAGTTGCACAGGAGAGCGCGGTCGAGGAGTTTCAGTCCGACTACGACTCGCCGACCCTGCGAAGATGTACGTGAACGAGCACGTGGCGTGTCGTACTCGCCTGGACGCATGGGTGAACGACCCCTACCGTAGGCGTGAGTCGAAGAACGAAATGAACTAGACCGATCTTGACGCTCATCACGACTATGCTGTGGACTGCGATCGGTGTGTGATCCAGAACGATTGTCTCTAGCACAACAATCCCTGGTCCAATGATTGTTGCGACGACAGTACGTGCAACACCTGTCCTGGGGACGAGAAGAGCGATCGCCAGCGACATGGTGCGAAACAACACGATTGACTGCGTGCCCAGACGAGCCAGCACAAACAGCAAGTGTGGCCTCGTCGCGCTCCGCGATCGTGCGTGCAGCTGACAGTAACTGCGGATCTGCACGACGAACCTCCATCTGCAACTAAACTGAGAGCCCAGAGACGTATTTCTCAATGAGCCAATGTTCGCCGTCCTGGAGCTCAGGAAACGCAGCGGTACAGTATGCTAAACGAGCTAACCGTTGGAAGTCGAGACTATACGCCGTGACAGTTCTATGATCCTGCCTCAAGGCTGATAATTGTGTCTTAAAGACGCTACGTTTGCCTTGCAGAAGACTTTCCAGCCACGCATGCTTAACCTGATCCCACGCGCGATTAGGAACAGCAGCGACTTCATGCCACTTGGCGCGGGCTTCTCCAACCATGTACATGCTAGCCAACGACATGATCCGCTCCTGAGACCAGCCAGAGGCCAGGGCGTACTCATGGTAGCGAGTGAGCAATTCGAAAGGATCCTGAGTGTCAACATTGCCATTGAAGGAAGGCAGCTTGAAGCCAGGCAGCTGTAGATTTGGCGCTGGTGGCGCACTAGCCAGCTGCCCTGGTTGCGAGTGAGGCAACGGAGGAAGCGCAGGTTGCTGCACAGGAAGCGGTTGCACGGGTGGCGGAAGCTGCTGCTGACGTTGAGTCAACACTAGCGCATTAAGCGAGGCCAAAAGAGGACCCATGGCAGCAGTAACAGAGGAGGCAACAGAAGTCGCAATCAGTTGAGCAAGCCGACGCTGATCCGCATCCAGCGTGGCATCCAAACTCGAACTCGAAGGCGGCAGCACCGCTGAAGAGGTTGACGCCTACACTGGAGCCAGCGAGAACGTCGTAGCTGGCGGGACCATTGAAGGCAGTGCCGTAGCGAACTCGCCGAGAAGTCGAGAAACATCGCCACCTAGGCCAGAAGCAGCAGGCACCTCGCGAACCGCTGATGAGAAATCGAGCACGATAAGACGCTCGGCCGTGGCCCAATCACGAATGAGCGTGATGAGCTCGGTAGGCGTCTGATCCAAATGATAGTCGATTGAGTGCAAGCGACAAAACTGCTGCAAAACTGGCTTAGAAACCCATGATGGGAACGAAGGCCTGAGAGCTGAAACCTCAATCGTAAAATCGTCTCGAGTCAGAGCCATAGCGAGTGACGTCAAAACGTCAGAGAGGCACAAAAGCAAACCCAACCGACACGCAAACAGAACACTCACGAGGGACCAGAACCCGAGATCCCTAACGAACGTGATCCTCACTGCTCGCAGCCCTATACTGCTAGGTGCACATACCCCAAACCATGAACGTCAGATTGACGTCTTACTACAACGGGACCAGATCGGGCCAGTACCAAACGATGCCAGACTCAGCATGGATGTTACGTGGCTGCGCGACCAACGGGAACGATCGATTGGTTGGACGTTCGACCACTGGACTACGAGCGATTGGCAGGACGTTTGACCACTGGACTAAGTGCGCGTCGATGACCAAAATCTACGATGCAAGCGACGAAGCGGCGTTGCTAGCAATCAGCGACGGAAAACCAAAAAAACGAAGCGTATGCAGGTAGAGGCGCTCCTGCCAAGCTCGCCAAATGGTTCGTAATGTGTCCGCCCGCTCGCACTGGCTGATAGCACTGACACCAGCTCAAGTCAAGTGAGGGCAAATCTTTCTCGGTTGCCGCTGATTTGTCTGATGACACTAAATCCTTGGCACTCTTCCATCAAATCTCTGGATTGTGCGATAAAAAACACTTCCTCGTTTTTTTGTCGTCACGGGTCACTGATCGAAAATGCAACTGACGCTGACTTGACAAGACGATCAAGTTGGAAATGACAGCGAAGAAAAGGAGGGAATCTCGCATGATCTTCGCTAGTAAGGGAACATCATGTGGCAATGCTAAGAACTGTAGCGACTGATTTCTTGACGGACGAGCGCAGGGTCAGCGACAAGAACATCCAAAAGGAATTGAGTTGTAGCGATACTTGGTGCTGTGCCTGCGAGGTGTTGATGGGGCGAGGTGGGGGCGCTGCGGGGCAGTTTTCTCTTACGTGTGATGTGCTAACAATGTGTTATTCGCGCGAGAGAGTTCCGCGTTCTGCTGACCTAACGCAAAGAACAGCGACCGATTTTCGGAGGGAAGCCGAAATCGCAGGAGGGCCGAAACCGGAACAGCTGCCGCTTTCCATGGGCAGGCTCTATGAAAATTGTATCTACTGTACCTGCCATTGTTCAGATGTGTATTCCGGCTCAAAGCAGGAGTTTGCCATGTATTTAATTGTTCTTTACAATTTCACTTCTCGCCCATATGCAAGTTGAGCGGCTGGGGTCGCACCTTGCACGCACGTTCTGTCATCGTGTGCGTCGCAAATCGACTGGCTGTTTTTTCGAGTTGGTTGTTCCGTAGACGATCGTTTTTGTCAAGAAATCGAAAAGGTCGACGCTAATCGCCACGAATTGCACATTAAAGGAGTCGAGAAGTTAATGTTCGGAATGGACATCCAGAAGAAGCCGAAGGAGAAGGCGGGCGGAGGTGAGAAGAGCAACATGGGCGTCGTAGACTTATCGGGGGACACAGTGAAAGAAGAGTGGCCGGTGGAAACGGCGAAGATGAGGAAAGGAGATCCCGACGATATCCAACTCGTGGTCGAGATTGTCGAGCCGGTCCGAGGTACGCTGAAAGAGAAGATGGGTGGCGGGAAGACGAGCAGTGTGGGCATCGTAGACTTATCGGGGGACACAGTCAAAGAAGAGTGGCCGAAGGAAACGGCGAAGATGAGGAAAGGAGATCCCGACGATATCCAACTCGTGGTCGAGATTGATGGCCCGATCCGAGGTACGCCGATTGAGATCAGTGGCGGGTACATCGAGAACTCGGGTGTGAGCGATGGCCGAGACGGCGGGTACGACACCGATATCGTCGGCGGATTTTTAGGGATTTTACTGTTTGTTTTTTTGCGCGATTAGAAGTGTGCCATAATTAGAGAGGGTCAAGTAGCGCGTGTTTTTTGGACGTGGCGTATCATAGAGTTTTTGGAATTGAAATTTTTGTCGTTTTTTGTGCTGTCATTTAGTCTTATTTGTTAAAAGCAACGGAAAATCACAGAAAGGAGGGCGCAGTCAACAGCGATCAGTAGCTCAAGCCGTTCCATTCTTGCCGAAGAACATATATGATCCAATATGATCCAAGGATGGTGCTAAACACCGATCAAAGTGGCTTTCAATACGAGTACTACAGTGGCCGTACCCTTTCACACAAGGGCGAACATGCAACACCAATCGCTATCAAGTCGATGGCCAAAACGACCCACTCCTACACAATAATGCCCACATTGAGCCTGACTGGCCAGCTGCAGTCGCCATTATATTTGGTCACCCAAGACGTCGGCGGGAAGATGGGGCCAGTGGTGAAGGAGACGTACTTTCGACCATCCAATGTGATCGTCAGCTGCTCGCAGTCTGGAAAATGCCAGACCAGTCACATCGATTTCTGCGTATATAATGTTTTGTCCCAAATCGTTACAAGCAGCGCCTTGTTGATTCTCGACTCTTGGGGTGGACAGCAGCAGCAGGGTAGCTTTGAGAGCCTGGGTGAATCAGGCATTGAGGTCGAAAGAATGGTGATACCCCCTGGCGCCACAGCGACGACCCAGCCGCTCGACGCAGTTTATAATCGTCAATACAAGGGGGTTGTGAAGAAATTTTACGAGCATGCGGCAGTGAACAAGCTAAACATTAATCTGTATCAACGCGATAATATTATTAAAATTGCAATCGCTGGTCCATCACTTGTTCAGCCACCATCAATTTACAGTATTCCATTGGGAAAATACGCCTTCTTTGCATCTGGCCTGCGCCCTGATCGCCCACCGCAATTCGAAACTGTCACCAGCATTCTTTTCCCACCAACCCTGAATATCTGCAAGAATTGCACGCATAAGGCATTCATTCGATGTCCATATTGTCAAGTGGATTTGTGTTTTAACGAATTTTTTGTGCAATATCACAATCATTTGGAAGCCGCTACGAGTGTGTTCGATTGGAGTTAAGTGTGATCATTGGTCTCGATGTAAGTGTTTTTGTTTTTGTTTTTGTTGTGGAGTTTTTGTTTTTGTTGATGTAAAATGCATTCTTGTTAGCTCACCACCATGGACAAGAGGAGGGGGACAGGCTAAATCAGTGTCAGAGTTATCTGTTTGATCTACTTCGCTTCACCAACCATCCCTTACTCACACTCACATGGATAACGCGATCACATAAAACGATCATCAGACACCTGCCGCACTTTCCTGGGTGGAGGGTCAAATAGATCCCAGGATGGATCCCAAGACATAGAATCTGCGCTAGATTCGACTGTGATAACAGGTATCTTCAACCTCTCCTTTTCCTTCTCTTCTTCCTTCTTCTTTGCTTCCCTCCTGGCTTTCAGCTCGTTTGGATCAAAATCCCGCTTCAGTAACCTGAAAATGTGCAGCGAATCGCTTGGGCCTGGCATCTGGCTCCATGCGACTACTGGACATACCTCTATCCACACACTCTTGCGTTGTTGGAAATCCTGTTTCCCAAAAGTGCTCTGGTGTTCTCACTTTCTTTACCGGTGCGTATGTTGATTGGTGCCGACTGATCTGATTGACTCGTTCTTGCCTTGACTTCGGAGTCAGATTCAAGGCATCAAAGTACTGAAATGGTCTGCGCATTAGAAAATGTCTGACAACAATCCATTGCAAGCACCTCACCTTCTCACAAGCACGGCATTCGTGGCCGCATAGCTTTGCACGCTCATCCTTCTTTCTGACGCACACATGTCCAACTGGCTTTGGTGGCCTCTTCTGATCTTCTGATCGAACTCGGCCATTTCGTCAATTGCACGCTGTTTTTGCGAAGTGGTACATCCTGACAGGAGCCACTTATCTTGCCAATCAAGACTTCACGTAACATGTCTTTCGGGGCTGTTTATATAAAGAAAGGTATCCGCAATCCTCTATCCATGCATACTTATAAATCCTTACCCTCTGCTGAAACTATTCTTCTTGGCTGGATACTTCGCGTCGATTCTTTTATGTTCCCCACTATCCAGTTTTGATTACTTGCCCCAAATGCCCAGTTCAGCTCCTATGCATTTATCACTTGGCTTATCGTTTCTGATTCAGAGACAGTAATGGCGAGTGTTCCAACCAATTTTCGAATGACCAGCCGCATCGTTCTCTGCAAGCAAGAAAGGACATAAGCACAATGAGTTTCGTCTCGAAATCGATCGGCTCGAAAATTGATTTCGTACACAAATACTGTAAGCGCCACAGGGTCAGCACATTGATCAAAAGATAGATTAGACATCATTATTAGAAGCTGATATCGATCTAGCGATTGGACTCCACTCTAAAGATCGATCTGGTGATTGGGATCTCGATCTGGTGACCGGGGTATCGATCTGGTGATCGGGATATCGATCTGGTGATCGGGATATCGATCTGGTGATCGGGATATCGATCTGGTGATCGGGATATCGATCTGGTGATCGGGATATCGATCTGGTGATCGGGATATCGATCTGGTGATCGGGATTTCGATCTGGTGATCGGGATTTCGATCTGGTGACCAGGGTATCGGTCTGGTGATCGGTATATCGATCTGGTGCTTAGAAATTACTCTAGTACTTCATAATTTCTCAAGTGATCGAAAGACCAACCTAGTCTTCAGAAATCACTCTGGTGATCAAGATATCGATCAGGTGATTGCGATGTCGGTTCACAGATTGCTCAACTACAACTTATCATAAAAACTCTCACCTCTTCCTGCAGGCTTTCCACCAAAAATCAGACCGCTTGAAATCGAAACAAAGGCCGCTTCGACCTGAAACTAGATCAAATGCATAGGACTCGATTCTTCAGCTCCAACAGTCTGCCAGTCTACATCGAAATTCTTGAAATATTTGCAATAAACTTCTTACCTTTCCCATGGCGAAATATCTGTTCGTATAATGAAAAATTCTTTCTGCTCGAATGGGACAGACCGACTTTTCATACAGCCGAGAAATCGATCCGCAGTCCACGTTGCTCTCTTGTCTGCTCTGGTGCAGACCCCAGCATGCCAGGTAAGACAATCAGGTACACTTAATCAAACAAACAAGTCCCTACAGTATTCAAGTTGTGGTCATTTTTTAATCGCTTGCCATTCTTGACCACTCGCTCAGGTGCAGCTCAAACTTTGAAAAACAGCTTCTTCTTGTCCCGGCCTATGTTAGCACTTGTCTGGATGCTTCCAAAAACTTTTAGCGATGTGCAGATTTCTTGCAAGTCAGTCGATCTCGCTCTTGGCCTCGCGCTGCAGAGCCAGCGCTGGCGGGGAGGCAACGGGTTCTTTGAACCAGTGCACTGATAGGTTCAGAAAGTTTAGTCAACGCCTGTTAAAAATAGCTCGCACTGCCTATTCTTTTGTTTAGTTTTAAAAAGCCACTTTTCCGCCTTCGCCTTTACTAGGCGTCTGTAACTGACATTATCCAAAAATGCACGGATATAACTGAAAGCGTTGATTGAAAGTATTATGTTCATGTTCATGTTTTCACCACATCACCAAACGCTTGTGCGCACTCGAGGGTGAAGGGACACATTTGACACGAAATGATTTACTGGCCCGCGAGTCGAAAACTCGCCCGTACCTGCGCACCTGGCGAGAGAGGCAGACGCCTAACCCACCAGGCCACGAGGCTGGTATCTATTGTTTATGGTTGATCGTAAACTTTAATCATTTGAGTTTATGTGGATGAGAATCTAGCAGTCCTTCTTACCATCCTGTTATTGCAAACTTCGTTTTCGTTCATCAAAAAAGTACACGACACTTATTTACACTGCCTTCGGCCAATAGCATATCACAGATAGGCAGCGGCTATTTGCGTCGAGAGCGTTGTGTTGGACGGTCGGTTCAACGTGTCAAGCTGGTGTCGTCATCATGAGCGAGTCGTCGTTGAGGAAGCTGCAGCCAGGCGAGACGATCGACGATCGTTGGCAAGTAGTGAAAATGGTCGGCGAAGGCGGCTTCGGAGCGGTCTACGAGGTGAAGGATATGGAAGCTGCCAATCCTGCCTTCAACTTCGCACTAAAGGTAGGACCTGTGTCAGTTGCTCAGTTCGCCAAACTTTGTCCTTTAGGTGGAAGATGCTCAAGCGCCACCTCGGGAACGCGTAATGCGAATGGAAGTGGTCATTCTTCGTCGGTTGCGAATGAAGCGCATCAAAGAAGGTCGATCGAGCAAGCATCGCCATTTCTGCGAGTTGGAGGCTGTTGGTCAAACATCGTTGTTTCGCTACATCGTCATGACCCTGGTCGGCAAGAGCGTCAGCCAGCTACGACGACGATGCGGTGGCAAGTTGACCGGGCGCTCAGTGGCTCACGTCGCCATAGGAAGTCTCGCTGCCATCCAAGAACTGCACGACGTTGGGTAACGGTGTCTTGGCTCAATGCGCTCCTAGATCATCCCGGGCCAGCGATCTTTCGTTTCAGGTTCCTCCATCGCGACATCAAACCCAGCAACCTGGCCATCGGTGTGCCGCCCCAGTACGACGAGGTGTACCTGATCGATTTCGGCCTGTGTCGCTCGTATCGTCACGAAAATGGGCGCCTGCGTCGACCGAGGGACGTGGCTGGCTTCCGTGGAACGTTGACCTACGCGCCGTTGGCTTGCCATCGTGCCGAGGACATGTGCCGCCGAGACGATCTCTGGTCCTGGCTCTACATGCTCATCGAGCTGGCTACCGGCAAACTGGCCTGGCACTCGACCATGCGAGAGGTAGGTCATTCTAGTTTATCAGTATAAACACGATCTCACGCTTCTTTCCCAGATTATGACCGAGCCATTCAAGGTGCAAGTGGAGAAGATAGGCGCCATCAAGAAAGAACTGAGCACGAACCCAGTCGAGATGATGACTGGATGCGCCGTTGAATTCCTCGATCTGCACGCCCACATCAACTCGCTCGGCTTCTACGACCCGCCCAATTACCCCGTCATGGCGGAGAAGTTGAAGAAAATGGAAGAGCGACGACGACGGCCCGACAAGGACGGCGACAAGTTGGACTGGGAGCCCGGCGGAAAATACCACGCCAAGATCAACTTTTGAAGCGATGTGATGAGAGACCTCTCCCCCCTCCCCCTCGAGATGATGTGTCATTGGTATCGTGATCATCTGCGACTGTGTGTGCGTGAAGCAAATACGTAAAGCGGTGGGTGCGTGCAAACTACTCACTCTGCACCCACTTCTGATCTCTGAAACTTGTTTCGCCTGTGTGTATCCAGTGTGCATTTTTCAAAGACAAAATCCGCCTTCCTCCGAGTCCAGCTTGGAAACCGTCCAATCGCTATTCCACAAATACGATAATAAAAATTGCTGATCACCCTCTATGCGGAGTGCAACAATAAAGAAACACTAGACCAGATCAATATTCGCCAGCACTCTGACAAAGTTCGTCTATATTGCTGCCCCACTCACTGTCTGTACTGTGATGGTAGACAGACAGGGCAGATTGGGAGTGAGCTATAGTCACGGTCAGGTCATCATATCAAACAGCAGCTGTCTTCCGGCGTGCCACCCCAGTACTACGATGCGTATGATTGGCGCGCAGCACAGAGGGAAACGAATCATTATTACACAGAAAATCACTCGGCTTTATACAGTAAACGTTGTTAGCTTGTTTCCTCCAATGCATTTGATGCGGCCACCGCAGCTTATTAGACGTCTTAACCTTACTTGTGCACCAGAGAGTTTGGACGCTGTGGTCCAATGAGTACCCTTCCACTTAGCTGATCGCCCCTTCAAGGTAGCCGTAAACCACGTCTTTCTGTTTCTTCTGTGCACAGTCTCTTCTAAAGACACCAACTGGGCGTATCCAATCTGGGCATAACAAAATACGTATGCCTAAGGCGTTGCATGAAAACTTGCCTATCGAAGTCTCGTGACGGTCGAAGGCGAATGCCGGACCCAAACCGTGGGACTAGTGGGCGTGGAATATCGTCAGTGTGGAAGCACCGAATGAAAACCGGTCAAGACGTTTAAAAATGGTTGTACAGCCGGGGGCGTGTTGAAGTGGTATAGTACGCCTTACGCAGGACGACCTATTCGTACGATTCACAACGTGGGCGACGTGTTTTCGCCATATTCGAACAAGAAATTCTTCTTTCAAGGAGGCGTACATCAAATGACACTGCACCTATAGACACACACGGACAATCTGACAGTCCCTTTTGCGTCTTCTGAACTGACTGCGTTCTAACTTATAAGTCTTGCGCGTCTTCCAGCTAGCTTTTCGAATATGCTGGTTTCAGCGTTTCTGTTTTCTTTCCTTGTGTACCAAGCCATCGCTATCACTCCACCCTGCAGTCGTAAGTGACCTGTAGTTATCAGTGATATGCGATAAGCATATTTTTTGTGCATTTTAGTTCGAGGTGCTGGAATTCTGTGCGTGAATGACGAAGATTGCGATGGGCCGCACTCAATCTGCGTGAATGGGGTTTGCAATTGTCCACTCAACTTCGAATTGTATACGCTTGATCAGAGGACGCAAGTGTGTCGACCAGGTAAGACACGGGTATAGTGAGCATAGTAATCTTTGCTGATGGAAATTTCCTGTTTTGACAGCACCGTCCAAGGTGGGAGACAAATGTCAGAACGCGTGCCGACCACCATTGGTATGCCAGAATAACGAGTGCGTGTGCTGGAAAGCCGATGTTGTTAATGGACAATGCGTCATCAGTAAGTTCCGATTTGAGGTCGCAGGCTGAAAAGCACACAGGCATGTAGAGAACGTTGTTCGAACATGTGCACATGTTCAGGTTTATAATTTACTACCACCAAGCGCAGGTATGCGCACTCGAGGGTGAAGGGACATATTACACAAGAAATGATTTGATCAGCCACGAGTCGAATATTCAGCCGTAATTGTGCAGATGCAGAGAGGAAGACGGCCTCACCCACAAGGGCACCAGTATGTATATCTACATCGCACAAAAACCTGCTTCTACCAGATCAACTGTAAGAGCGTCGCAGCTTCGAGCAAACGCCACGATGCTCGAGACAATGGCCCTGGGTCTCAATCGTCAAGCTTTCCTCTTTCAGGGTGCCCAGCAGGCCAAGTTTTGGTCAACCAAGAATGCAGACCGGCGGCGAATGTGGCTGGCAAGTGCGATCGTGATTCCGACTGTATCTCGCCATTCACATACTGCAAGAACGGAATATGCGATTGTGTGCAAGGAGCCACAAGAAGGGGCACCGACTGTGTTGCTGGTAAGCCAACCATTATTTATTCTGAAAGGGGTAGATCACAGAAATAGCTTCTTGTTGGGAAAGGTTGGCTCGTGACAGACAGGTGTACGCATGCATACGGGGCTTCCCACTTCTCTCACTGTTACTTGGTCTATCTCTTCTCCCCAATGATGAAGGCGCTTCAAACAAGTATGTCTGTTTCAGCCTGTCCAGACGGCTCTCAGCCAGGCCAAGTTTGCCGCAAGAAATTCATCAATGATCCCAATGTTCTCTACAACGGCGAGGGATCTGACAATTGCCCGAAAGGGTCTCACTGCGTCACGTACGGCAAACCTGAGATTGGGCACTGCTGTCCTCTGCTGTGCCCGTACGGAACACCCGATACGTCGAAATCGTGCAAGGCTGGCGCCCCAGTCAGCACCCGCTGTCCCGAGCTGACCACCCACTACTGTCAAGAATTCGAGACCAAGGGTGCCATCCATCGTCTGTGTTGCCCTCGACCGTGCCGTGATCCAACTCCATTGTACTTGGATGGCAAGTGTCTGCCCCTTAGTCACTGGGGCGATCCATGCCAGAAAACTGAACAATGCGAGGGTGGCTCGAGCATGACGTGCAGCAATGGTCGATGCGACTGCAAGCCCAGTTTCATTCAAAGGAACTACACTTTCCCAACTTGCGAGCCCAACTGTGGAGTGAACAGTGTCCCCTTGAATGGCCAGTGTCTGCCTAGGGTGAACGTGGGCGATGCGTGCGTACACAGCGGCCAGTGTCCCTCCGCCGGTCATTGTCGCGAGGGTGTGTGCGAATGCGACTGCGGGTTCGTCATTCGAGGCGGGTCCTGCGCCAATCCTGATGACCCACTGAACATCGGCGGCCTGTTGGGAGGCTTCCAGAAACTGTTGGCTGGCGGTAAGGGTGGTGGTGGTGGATCGGCGAGTGGATAAGCTGCGATACCAGTGATCTGAGTTAACGATGATAGCATGCTACGCGAGGATTCCCTATTAACCATTAGCTTACGTGTCCTTATAAACTGGCGGCAAATAAAAATTAGGGTGCCAGCATGGATCAAGCATACCTCCTCGTCCTACTCTCCGCAGCACATCAAGACTCAACACTTCCCAGGATCCCCGCATTGCCATAAATACTCAACACTAGGTAGAATCACCCGCCAGGATGATGTCAGCCACAAGCCAGACTGGAAGGCTGGCTACTCTTATTTGCATGGTGTAAAAGCTCCACGACTCAGAAGGATTGCAAGTTTTTGATCGCGAGTGATGGATGATATGACATGAAATGTAGTCTGTAGCACTCGCTTTCGAGCCCCCTCTTCCTTTCAGTACCGTCTGCTACAGTTCAGCAGACTCCTTTTGCCTGTGGCCTAGGCACGTATAGCAGGACGTGCCCCAAATGAGGGCTCAATCGAGTGACGACTCCATTACGCTCTCAGTACCCACCAGCCTCTGCGGCAGGGTGCTTCCTATCTTCACTGCCGTTCTCGTCCAAATCGGCGCCCATCGAGTTGGTTCAAGCCCGCTATGTACAGCATAAGCATGAACAGTGCTGCGTGACATCTCTGTCCCTACCCCTCCCTATGTTACTCTGGCCACCATGTCTATCCCCGTGGCAATGGCATATATACAATCAGATGGAATGAATCACTAAATATATACAACGTCAAAAAGAAACAAAAAATGTGCAACGCAAATAAAAATCAATCAACAAAAAACAAGAGAATGAAATACAAACGAGGAAACGAGATGAAAAAAAGAGACTAAACCTGAAGCTGAGAATAGACCTGAATAAATAGGGAATGAGATGTAAAAATGAGAATAAACCCGAACTAAATTCTGGTGCGTTGTTCAACATCATGTCACGAAAGATCAGAAGCCGCTGCTTCCGCTAGTGCCGAATCGGGCTTCCTGCGATTGATTGGCCGAGGAAGACAATGATGCACCGACCCGTGCTTGCCGCATATCTTCAATAAAACGATTTCTTAAAAACTTCAAATACTTAACGAATTTATCAGGATTCATTTCCATATGCGCAGAGAATTCCAGTCGAGCAGCCAAACGCATAATCGCATTTTCTTTCCGAGCCTCCAAATCTTCCTTTTCAGAAACCTGAAAAGAAAAAAGGACAAAACCCCGATCATGATCAGATAGGACCGGACCATGATCAGACAGGGTCAGAGAGGACTTACACGATGTCGAGAGCGGAGCTCCTCGGCCATCGATTTACCCCTCGTAATGACTTGAGATGGCATACTTGCCAATTCAGCTATTTCAAAACCTGAAAATGAACATGATCGACATCCCGAATATACTTTTAGTATTTTTTTACCGTATGCCAAACCGCGATAAGGACCGCGCTTTATGGTATGATTAGTAACCAATCGGAGTGCGCCTTCTTCCTCTGTTCCTGGTCCTTCGAAGTGATAACTGAAAAAAGGAAAGTTACGGTCAAGCCTTTGGCAAAACAGAATGAACGGCCTACTTTTCCACGTTAGGATATATGCTATCCAATCCCGTCAATTCCATGAAATGGGTAGCCAAGAATACGAATGCGCCCGTATTGACCAGCGACTCGCAAATGGCGTGGCAAATAGCGATACCTTCGTCCGGAGACGTGCCTTCAAACAAACCGAATTAACCTGTAATGGCGTAGGCGAAAAAAACCACGAACTTACTTCGAGCCAATTCATCGATGATGACCAACGAATTATTTTCGACGTTTTGCAAAACATAGTTCATATCTTTCATCTAAAAAGCGGATCAATCAATTTTAGGCTGGATGCAGACTGAGAAAATCACCCGCCTCAAGCATAAAAGCAGAGCAGCTGCTTTCCAGATCGTCGTTTTGCCCGATTCGCGAAAATATTTGACCGGTTATGCGAAATGATGCATAGCTAGCTGGCACGTATGATCCCATTTGAGCCAAAACTTGCAAGACGGCTACCATTTTCAAGTAGGTTGATTTTCCACCCTGGAACATGGATACAAGTTGCTGTTTCACTCGGACAGCCATGTTATAATGTCCCACTACACTAACCATGTTGGGTCCAGTGATTATGATAAAGTTCGATTCCGGACCCGCATACTGAAATACTGGAGCGAGTAAAAGATAGGCACGACGGGAAAGCCTTCACATACCACATCGTTGGGATAGTAAACCAGCTCTTCGCATGTTTTCTCCAATAACGGATGACGGCCTTGATTTATCGCAAGCGCATCGGTGAAGACTGGTCGCACAAAAGCTATAAACCATTCCCCCAAGCTTCGTTGCTCCTTCACTTTGTACAGAAACGACAATACTATACCTACCGTTTTGGCAATTGGCGCAAAACAAAGCCAACGAGCAGAGAAAATCCACAGTTGAAACTACCTCAGTCAAATTATACAAACAGGTAATCGATTGTCGAATTTCCTCGAGTAGCTGAATCACGACCCTAAAATCCCAGACTTTACGCATGACATTTGTAATTAGCAGAAATTAACAGCAGCTTACGCATTGCTCAAACTGAATATTTGATCGATTGTCTGAGTGATTCTGTCTGGAAGGAAAATACTACAATATTAGACACACGAAATAGCGCAGATGAAAGATAACACCAGCTTACCATTCAGCTTGATCTGAAAACAAAAACTCATCAAAAAACAATAATCAAATAAAAGTATCACTTGACTTGCCAAATTTCTCGTACTACAGCTGATGACGTTGCCCTTCCTCACTACGTTCAGGAAACTTGACGTTTCGAATTGAGGCGGCATCGGGGCATCTTGCTTTAAACGCATTTGAAAATAGAAACCACGACCATTAGAGTATTTGATAGCGAATGGAAGGCCAGTGTCTTGAACCATATCGTTGCACAATTCTGCACCCAAAGCAAACACAAAACATATTTACATTTACTTCAAGGCAAACAGCTGCCTAGACCCAGCATCAACCGATCCCACCGGCCTCCTTCAAAATATTAAATATTTAAGGGTATGACGTGGTTCGCCACGCCCTCTCGAAACTGCTGCTTCCTTACTGTCTGTGACAATCAGACCACTCCAAAAGGCGACAAGAGAACTAGCCGGCGTCAAAAGCGGGTTTTAATACCGATTTGGAAGGAAAAAAAAAACTTTTTCGTTATATGTAGTATACATAAATTATGACCATGTCCCTGGAGACGAATCGGATCAGGAACAACCCACCCCACAGATTGACGGATCGGTCGTTGCTGGGGTTGGATGTTAGCCTAGCCGCGCTCAGACAGCTATCTCACCTTGTAGCCCTCCTGCTCCTGCAGAACAGAGTGGACTTACCTTCTACGTCTTGTACGAGCTCCGAGTACGTCCTACGAGCCAAGTCCAAATATCCGTTTATATTTGCCTAAACGAATAATAAAACAAAGAATCAAACATCGACGACAAGGAAGTCCAACATACCTTGACAGCAAAGCACTTTTGGCTAAGCATACTCAAGGCGTTCTTTTCATAACGAGTTTCCTCTCGTAGCACGTTGTTGATTTTAATTAAGATTTCAGAGAATCGATCATCCACCAGCAACTGAAGGAAACATTTTAGACTAAATTAACTCGCCTACTGCAACTGTAACTTACCTCGAATAAAGTCTTGAATAGCGGACTCGTATATTTGCTAAGCGACTCCCGCAACACATCCACCAATTCCAGGGTATGCTTTAAATGAATCGTTTGTGTCACCTTGTACTCGGCAGTTCTCGCGGTTTCTTCTCGATTTAAATGTGAGCATAGGGACACCAAGTGATCGACGTCTAGCATTCGCGAAATCAGCATGCGAATTTCTTGGAATTGCTAAAACCGAGAAAAGAAGGCTAAAGAAAGAGGAACTGTGCGAAGAAAAAGCCATTACCGGCATATCATTCCTTAACTCACTGACCGCATCGAGGCGCGATTCGATGAGCGCTTGATCAGCAGAAGGTTGCAGGAGCGATGCACGCAACATGCGAGCACCTCCAGACGTAAAGGTACTATTGATGACTCCGTATAAACTGCGATCAGTGTCCGTCGTATCTCGCAAATTAACAATCAATTCCAAATGTTTAGCAGTACCAAGATCTAAAAATGTGCTTCTTATCGAAGTAAGCCAGACAAACAAGTTGCAATTTATTCTCACCGATCATGCAAGTTTGTTCGGTCCCTTTATAGATGACTTTGACCGATCGCTTTGCAAACACAATGTTTTGAACGTATTCCACATGTCTAATCAAAGCCGCCCCGCAAGCCAAACTATAGTACCTGAAACCAAAACCGTACCACCCTGATACATATTGATGGCGAATACTCACTTGTCTCGAACGTCCTTTTCCACAGTAGCACAGTCCTCCGTCCTGACTCGAGTTAACACCTCTAATCCACGCCCATCGTTGAAATATCTCCGTTTGATCGGGGTGATCTTGATTTTCGGAAAATCTTGTTTCAATGTTCCCATCAGCGCTACCATATTGCCACCTTGCTCAACAGACGAATCCGGGACAAGTAACTAAAAGGTAAACTTACCATATGAACCTGTAAGGTACATGCATGAACTTGCGTGATCCCCAGAATCGTGCAGACCTTTGCGAGAAATCTTACTTCAGATGGAGTCAATATTTGTAACTTCACACGAAGTTTCGCATAAGCGCCTGTATCGGAGAATTGGGATAACGTTAATTCTGGATGACGAATATCCATTGATGCAAGACCGATTTCTCCTCTGGCCAAACCGCGTCCTTCCACCATTGCTAGGAATCAGAGAAAGTTAAAAAGACGCGGCGCAAACATGCAGCCTTACTTACCGACTATCACATACGGTTTGTTAGAGCTGCCCGACGTCAAGGTGCTCGTGGATTCAGTAGTTGGTGTCCTCAAAGTTGATGTCTTTGCGGCAGGTCCCGTGTTGAATAATTTCGAGATACCAGAGGAAGGCGAAGGTGTACGGAATCCACGAAAAGAAGCCGGCGGAGTGAGTGGAGATGAGCCAAATCGAATATGACTGGTTCCTATTCCGCTGAAATGTAAAGATAGCGGCGGATAGGAGAAAAGTTCATGTCCGGGATTGAAGTGCCCTTTTTTCTCGAACTTTTGCAAGTCAAAAGCAATAGATAAGCATCAACTCAGGGCCGAAACAGACTGCATATTATAATATTGCGTAAAATTAAAAAATTTCAAATCGAGTATCCAACCATGCTTCTAATTTAGCTACGTATATAATCTTCATATAGTTCCGGCTTAATTGTAAGTGCTGAGAAAAGTTGGCTGCTGCAAAACACGAATTGGGTATTGGAAAAATGTGATGCTACATTTGATTAACGGAGAGCTGACTCAGAAGCTTTCGAAAATAACGGGAGCTAACATACGCAGCTAACACCGTTGTACGGCGACACTTACTTAAGCCTACTTACTTGTTACCAAAGAAACCAGACGAAGAACTGCTGCGACTCCCAGCGAACGATGACGATAGGAACGGCTGAACCACGGCGCATGGCGTCTTCGGCGCAGATGGCGTTTTAAATATAAATTCGCTCGTAAAATTTCTGGAAAATCAGGGAAAATACGGGTATTAAGCTTATATTACGATTCGAGCAGCGGTCTAAGAATGACCTGTTTTCCTTGCTCAAAAAGCTCAAGGAAGGAGTTCAAAATGTTTTGCAGTTTTGCACAAGGGTTAGGGTCATGAAATCGCCCCACATACAACAGATAGGGCGAAATTACTCCCAAAAGTGTACTCACCAAAATTGACCCCAGCGAGTTACCAAAGTTGACCCCCTATTCCTTTTTTTACCCATCCTATCTTAACTCTCCAACATCGCTACAGCTTTATTACAAAATATCATGCCTGCTAATAAGTTTTTTAAAAATAAACTGGACCAATAAAAAACCTTACGGATCGCAAAATATTCCCGAACCGTTGAACGACGAATCGCTACCTCCGCCGAGTTGCGACTGTACCGACGGAAGAAGCCGAAAGCTGTTCGGAGAACACGTCATCTTTTTGATCTTTACTTATTCCCCTCTACTTGATTTTAGATTTCTCTCGCAAAGATTTTTGTAGGCCTAAATGTACCAGTTGGATACACTGAGTTCTGGAAAGATCCGATCCAGTTAAATTTAGAAATAATTTGAATCAAAAAGCGTGATTGTTTTGTCATAAGCAGTAATATGACCTGCGCATTGGGTGTGCGCGGGCCAGTACGTCGCCATTGCGAATTCCCCTCGGGGGGGGGGGGGGGGCCGTTGGTCTAGTTTTGCAGTAAAAGCTTGAAGAAGATTCGTTCACCTTTTGTTGCAATAAAATTCCGGACTTGTGCAAGTCTGATTTCTTCCTGTGATGGCCGACGAAAAATCAAAAGATTGGGAACAAGTATGGCCGCCGACAAAAATTCGGCAGCAAGCGGCAGACTGGAATTTGGCGGGAGATGCAGGAGTAAGCTAAAAAATCTCTGTGTTTTATGGCCGCGATGGGATGATCACTCGACAATGTCATCTTCAATTTTATTATGTAGAGTTGGAGAACTTTGGTTTTAGAGGTTTGCGCGATGTTTCAACGGCATGACTAAGCATGTAGGTAGACAGCAAGCATACTGTAGAGGGGAAAGACAGAAATAAACAGCCCAGATTAGGTAGGTATATACCAGGCAACCAGTGGACCAACTGCATAGTTTGATGTCATATGTGTCATTTAGCAGGCTGTAGAACATACTATAGTGCTGATTAGTCTTTTAGGGCCGTAACCTTTCGTGAATGACTGCCTATTACAAATCAAATTTTCCAGGCTGATTCTTGTGCAATCGTGATTCATAAACGGTTTGCAGTCAATGGTGCTCGAGTTCATCAGCATATTATGTTCGCTTCTTACTAATGCTTTTTCCTGAGTCATGTGCCGACATACCTTTGCGCCAGTGACGGCTATCTTATTTCTCGTTTCAGTTGCTCTTATACTTGCGGCAAGCGTCGTCGGACTTGATGTCTCGATTCCAGAATACCAAGAAAAACATGGGCGACTTGACGGAGGAAGCACAAAAAACGGCTGTTCGCTTGGATAGTACTATCAACGAGTTTTCCCGTCTGGCAAACAATCAGTTCATTGAAAATGTAAGCTGCGTAACTCGCTCAAAGATTTTATTTCATCGACTTGCTGACTTTTTAGCGCGTGTATGACGACGATGTAAAACCAAATCGGGATGTGAAACCGAAGCAAGATGTGGTAAGTAAGCGCCAAATCTACAGTAGGTTTGGTTTGCGTCATATTGTACTTCGTGTCTTGTAAAACCTCCTTTCAGACAAAAACCAAAGAAGAACGCGAGGCAGAGGTAGTTTCTGGCATGAAAACGGCGCTGTCTACTGGTTGCGCCATTTTGGATACTCATTTTACAAAAGTCGATGTACGTCCATTAGATTTCGATGAAGAAGATGATCCTTCGTTTACTCCTCAACCAGTGTTTGAGCCGAAGGCAGGTTTCTCGAATCTTACTACGCTTGTTTCCCGGTAACCTTTGTTTTTCTTGCAGGATCCTTATAGCTGTAGACCATTACCATATGTTATCGCAACGGCGGATTTTTTGAGATCAGAACTCGTTGGGTTACGTGAGGACGAAGACGAAGTCGAAACAGGGACTAAAGAAGGTACGGGGACTTCGCGTGTGTTTTTGCTTTTATTCTTTCTGAACCTCTGATTTCTGCTGCAGAGCAATTTAGTGAATCGGACGACGAGGCTGCGCCATCTATGCAGACTACCGGGTACAAAATTCCTGAACAGCCAATATCTGTTCAAGCGCCGCCTGTTTCTGCCGCCAAGCCTATTGCGGGGGCCATTTCTCCGTCAGCTGGACAAACGGTAGCCTCGGGAAGTAGCAGTAGTGGTCTGTTTGGTACAAGTGCTGACAGTGCGGACAATGCTTTCCCAGGCACCATTCCGAAGGGCCAAGATGCGGACGATCATGAGGCTGCTGGAGACCTGAACTCGCAGTTTGGTATATGCTCGAGACCTTTGTAAAATTCAGGGATATATTTCATCGTGCGCTGTCTGATTTCAGGTGAACGACTTCCGTTCCGAACTGACACGGAAACTGGTCGGAGCCAGTGCTGTTGCTATTGCGGCGTCAAAAGAGAAACCAAAAGTGTCTCAGATACCGCCTGCCGTGCCGAAGGAAAGCAATGAAGACGAGGAAGATCTGTTGTTCTCTCCACCACCATTATTGCCTCGGCAGAAGCAGTTCGATGATTCCGACGATGAGGGTAGCCTTTTCAAACCTCGTTCTCGTGGCTTATTCGACGATGATGAGGAGGTGAGCAACTTAGTGTCTCGTTTTTTTTCATAACCGAGACGGAACTTTATTTGTCATTTAGCGTAATCCGCCTCCATTACCACGTGGTAAACTGCAGCAGTTGGCTGATGCTGAAAAGGGCGCGACCATTTCGAAAAGCAATTCTCAAGCTGCCGCCGTAGTTTCTCGAGAGACGGCCCAGTCCATTGTATCGGCTGCACCAGTCGATAAAATGCAATCGTTGGCGTCTGCCGCACGACCGCATGATTCGGCGACCGCTCCAAAGAGCAAACCTGCACCAGTGTTCGCCGATGATGATGACGACAACGACGATGACGATTTGTTCGGGAAAGTTTATAAGAAAGAAACGGACACAGCGCGGTCGATCGTCGCGTCTTCATCCAAGTCGAACACTGATGACCTTTCGAAGAAACTTATATCCGCGCGTCATATGCATTAAGCGACAGGTGCTAGTTTATTTGAGGACGACGACGATGATGACTTTTTCGCATTAGTAAAACGGCCGAAGCAACAAATAGGAGCTCCAAAATCTTTGGGAGGAATATTTGGCGCTGGTACGTGACAATTATCTTTTTTATAGTTGCGATAGAACGGTTCTGCCCTTCTATACGTATGTAAGGGCGGACACGCAATACGTATAGTGTAGGATAGACTTCTGAAGGCGCAGAGATAATGGGGGGCTTGCCAGTAGTTCTTTCTGTCAACGACTTTCATGGGACTTTTAATAGAATTGGCAGTGCAAGAATTTGGAACTTTTTAGAAGCAGCAAAAACTGAAACAAGGACACCAATTCTGCGAACAGCTCAGCCGCCAAAGATCCAAGAAGAGAAAACAAGTAGGGTTTATACCATAGTTTCGTGTAGTCTCTATATTATATTTTAACGATTTATGATGGGTTTTAGGCGCTTCAGTGCCAGCAGAACCGACTCCAATTGACAAAAGTACAAGAAAAGCAGCAGTTGATCCCGCGGCCGACTCGTTGTTCTCTCGGTCCGCGTCACCTCCGCCATCTTTTCCCCTCCAGTGCCATCGCTGAAGAAGGAAACTGTTCCAGTCAAAGAGGACGGTCTGTTCAGTGATGACAGCGATGACGATGCGTTGTTTCCGTCGACTGCTGCTGGTAAAAAACAAGAAGTCAAGGAGTCGATGGACAAGGTGAGTCATGTTCGTGAAAAGGAGGTCTGGGTTCGTATAGCTTTATGATGTGCGTACTTTTCAGAAAGCCGATTTTCGAGCGGAGTTGGCAAAGAAGTTGATTGCTGGACCACAGCTCGGAGGCCTTATAAAGGCAGCGGGACGGGACAATAGTGACGAGCATATTCAAGAAGACACTGATCATAGTCGTTCGCCTCCAAGGACAACATTAGTTCAAGAAAAGGACGACTTCGATGATGAATTTTTGAAGACACCTGCTCAGGGTCTTTTTGGCACCAATAGGGAGGAGAAGGTGAGAGAGTGCGTGTTTTGAGATGCGTGGCGATCATCGATCGCCTCGTTTCAGGCTGATGGTGTGACTGATGGGGCACTCGACTTCGATCCGATATCAAGCGTAGCAACGTTACCGACATTGCAGAAGGTAAATGAAAGATAGATTCTAAAAAATGTTTATTTGATGTTTTCATTTCAGAATCGAGCAAAATTACCTAATCGACGCCCTCCAACCAAGCACGCGTCGCCAAGTATTAGCGGGCAAAACGGGCATGATTCATCGCCGATTGTTGAACGGTCAGAACGTACTGGAGAGGAGAAAACAGTTTCGCAATCGATGAGTACTCAAAGTTCCATTAATGCCGATCCGCTTGGTGTGGAAACAGGCTCTGAATCAAGTTTGGAATCAGAAACACAGCAAGTTCAGAAATCAGAGAAACTGCCGGTGGAGAAAAAATAGATGATAAGCTGGCTTCGAAAAGCAAGGCGGCGACACTATTTGACGACGAAGACGATGATGACTTGTTCGGGAAGATCGGTAAGAGCGTCTCAAAACCACGGGAATCAACTAATGTGACGTCAAAAGAAGCTACGTCGGTACAATCGGTGGTGGCCAAAGCAACAACTCCTGAAGTCAGCAAACAGAAATCCCGTAGAGGCGGTGGACTATTTGGCGATGACGATGATGAGGATTTGTTTTCGGATACAAAACGACCTGTGAAAAAGAACCCGGTACAGGTGCAGTCTACTGGCGACGATGGTAAGTGATGCCGGGCTGGGCAACTAAACTGAATTGCGATGGGATTCTAGCGGAGGGAGAACCGTGTATGTTTTACAAACGTACAGCACTGATCGGCATCGGCCGATACTGATAATTGCCTTATTGGTCTAACCTGAATATGCTCGCGATCAGTTGCGGGAAGAGATTTTTTGTAAATTTCCTTGAATAATCATATCAGATTTGTGGATGAGCTTTCTGAGATGCCCATCTTCTGCTCTGATGCTCTGATTTTGCTTATTTTGCAGATATATTTGGGACTAAAAAAGCAGAACAGCCAAAGGCAAAACCAACTCACGTGGCAAAAGCTAATATTGGCAAGAGCCTATTTGATGACGATGATGATGACATGGATATATTTCGATGAGCCCGAGGGTGCAATCATGCAACGTGCTACTGTGATAATCATATCAACGGACTTTTTACTTATTTCTACATTTATATTTATCAAATCTGTGTTCTGGGTTTGTGCCATTATCAGTTTCGGGTATAGGTATATGTCATGTTCTTAAGACTAGGTTTTGCGCTGTGTATGAATAAAGCTGGACTCGATGCGGGTTTTTATTTTTGGTGACGGGATTCTGTTATTAGCGGAAGATTACTTTTTGGGTTAAAAATTGCATGTTGGGTAATTTAGGTTTATATTTTCTCGTTTCAGTTGAAGGCGCGCTATCTCAAGTCCACGTTCCGATATTGGAAAATGCCTACCACGTCTGTCAAACATCGTGACTTTGTGGCCGAGCCGATGGGCGAGAAGGAAGTAACTGCTTTGGCAGGAATTGGAGAAACATACGGAAGGAAATTGGCGGAGGAAGGTTTCGACAAGGCGTACGTTGTCTTGGGTCAATTTCTGTTATTGAAGAAGCAGAAAGAATTGTTTTTGGATTGGTTGAAAGAAACGGCTAACGTGGCGTCGAATCACGGCGAGTCTTGCTTCAACTGCTTGAACGAATGGTGCGAACAGCACTTGTAGAATGGACTGATTTGGATGATCACCTTACGTTTTTATTGAGGTGTACTTGAGTTCAGGTATTCACTAAGGGGGCGGGGATGTGATAAGAATTCATTTTACTGGCCTGGTTTATTCAATGTAATTCCATGATTGGACAGCAAGAATGTGTGATAACATACTTGTGGCATTGGATAGCTGATCGTGTAAGCTTGCCTGAGCCTTGGTTGCAGGCCTGCCGATGCGAGAAACGAGTTTTGATTAGAATATGTGGCGACACGTAAGAGGAATGGAGATTGTGCACGGCAGTCGCGAGCTCTTGCTCACGCCAAGTTTGGTGTGTGACTCAGTGATAGGTAGGGGCAGTGGTGTGTGGCCTGGTGTCGGCACTTATTTCATTTAGCCAAGTAGACATTTACTTTTATGAATGCGAGGCCGTGTAGCCAACTGGACACCTGGCCGGGGCTCGCGCGGGCCGGCTCTGGGCTGCTTGATGGGTGGCACCGGGTAACTAGACCCGATCGATCCGCCATATAAGGTCCGTCGGCTGCGAGAGGAGGAAAGCGGGCGTGCGGCAGTTTTATTCAGTCGGTAGTCAGTAGCCGAGCGACGGGCGTCGTAGCGATAACGGGGCCCGGAAGCCTGAGCCTATGTGGAGAAACGTCGTTTTTCCTATTCGACGGAGAATCGATGTTACGGTAGGACGAGTTTTTCGTGGACGGGACGCTTTTATGTAAAGCTAACGACGGGCAAGAGTAAGAGAAAACCCCCTGGCCCCTGCGTCCACAACAATTGAACGTGATCGGCATTGGAACAGTGTCGATTGCCTTGTAGGCTCGGCCCGAGTCATCGTCCTACTAAATGTTCAGCGCATTGAAAGACGTACTCTTAGACGTGTACAATAATAAGTTACTGTTCGACTCGTCGGCCAAAATGTCCTCGTCCAATCCCAATCCCGCACCGTCCTCCAACAGCGCCAATGATCAGGCTCAATTCGTGGGACCTTACAAATTGGAGAAGACACTTGGAAAAGGGCAGACGGGTAAGGAACTCGTGCGTGTCACACTGCAGTCTCAGCATAACGAGCATGCGTGGCCATGTTTGTGACGGCCCACGCTCTCCTATCACCCCTGTGCCATCCACACTCACCAACGAGGCATTAGAGTCTGGCTTGTTTTCACTCGCCCGAGAGTCTAAGGGTGCTGTGAGCAGTTGACCAGCAGTCGTCGACAATGTTAAGGCTTCTCGGACTCCTATCGATCCCGTAATCGGCTGTTGGGGTTATCAGAGCCGGATAACTTTCTGGGCAGCGAGTAGTTTATGGAGCACGTCCATCATAGAATGGAAAGGGCAGTAGTCTCGAAGAAGGATGGGATAAGATTGTGAGAAGAAGGAAATCTTTTTGGTTTGATATTTGTGAGAGAGATGAGATGAGGTGTTTGAATTTCCTGCCCGTCCTTCCCAGCTGACCGTTATTTTGGTCATAAGGCTGGCCGCACGAATGCTTTCTCGTCCATTAAGGAGCTTTATTAGGAGCATTTGGTATGGTTTATGTTGTAGATTGCGTAGACACATTGGTCGTGTCCGTTTCCTCCGTTCGACACCCGTCGAATCACATCCGTTTCCTTGGCTTGTCATAGGCTGCCACGTTCTATGCGCAATTCTTTTCATTAACCCGTTTTCATTTACGTAGCCTACAGCCGTAAACAGAAAGCAGAGCGGCGTATGATAAAGCCGCTCGGCCCAAGCTACTAACCAATATACGCCCCGTGACCAATTGCAAAACGGGGGCGACCCTCGGCCAGATCAATTTGAGCCATCAATACTCGCATCCGCCCATACTCGATCTGTCACCATGGCCATGAGCCGAGGGGGAGGAGACACGTTCCATGATATGCAGCCCGCAATATACAACCCACATAAAATAGAATTGCCCACAGTGAATCAGCCGAATCATAAACCCGCTCCCCTGCCTCTCTTTCGAGACGAGCTACGAAGAAGTGACCTGTGTCTGCGCATGTGCATAGGATACTCCACAGGTGCCTGAACCTAGGCAGGTATAGCCGATGCTTGGTGCTTGCCTCTTCCTATTTTCGACCGACCCGCTCAGCCGGTGAAAATTGATTAAGCTCGCTTGTAACAAAGTTAGACACCAAAAAAACTTAGCTTGTCCAAGCGAATGTCACTTATGATTTATCAGTCAGTAATTGAAAAGAGACGAGGTGGGGTTGACATCTTTTGAAAAAAGTAAATGCCACCTTGATGCTAAAAGTGGAAGCTACAGTTTATTATCTGGCAGTTCTATTAGAGACCGCCGGATGCGCATATTGGGTGTGACGTGAGTGCGGATTTGTCCCGAAGGTGCAGCTCGAGTTGGCGAGGGAAAGTATTGCAGCATTTTCTTTGATTGATCGCCGTCACCTAGTAATCGACAGCAGCCTCGAGCCGCTGTCTCCAAAGAATTAACGTTTGCCACGTGCGGCACCTACTCGCCGAGAGGCCGTGCACAAACGCCCAGACTCATTTATCGACCCAAAAAGGGAAAAGTTCTTTTTTTCTTTCGCCTTCTTGGTCCTGAGTGTGAAATATCCACTTCAGTTTTCCTCACTATTCGAGAGCTTACTAATAGCAAAATCGGCTCCAGGGTATTCGTGGCAGCTGTTTCCAGCTTCGTGCAATCTAAAATGTCTACTCTGAATTCGTGACCAAAGAAGGGCTCCAATTACTGCACGTCGTGAAAACGCGTGCAATTCTTGTCTCTGGAGCAGCAGCATGCAAAGAATGCGAATGAGTGTTGGTGCCTGTCACCTTCAGAGCATGCGGGGTCAGAGCCAGAGGCACAAGAACCCGTGCGTGTTTTAGGAAAATTTAAGCAGGGTTCTCTTGCAAGTCTCAGATAGATTCGAAAGAGTCACATGGGTTTTTTAGGTAGGCTATTACTACCAAGTAATCACGGGGCACAGACTCACGGGGCAACATGACATTGCTTTATGTATGGTCTGTTTTAGGACTTGTCAAACTTGGCGTGCATTGCGTCACTGGCAAAAAGGTGGCTATCAAAATCGTCAATAAGGAGAAACTATCCGAATCTGTACCAAAAAGTAAGTGCCAGTTTGGAAGCCTCGAAGGGCACAAATTTACTAGAGCGAGATATGAACGAGTGCATCAAGCCAGTAAAACTTCCGCATGTCGAGATCAGTTTATTGAGAACTTATCATTGGGTCAGTGGTTCGGAGAGTAATTGTGATTTATGTTCACTGTGTTTTCCAACCTTGGACCAAATCCGGAAGAACGTGGTTGGATGAAAAATTTTGGCCATTTCCAACTATTGAATTTCCCTGGGGCCATGGTCATACGGCACTTGCCTCCCTATTCCGAGCACGAGCCGATCGAATTGCCAGTAAAAAAGCTTAGGGGCAGGTCCGTGGAACTAGTGGAGTAGTTCGGTCACGCAACAGGTGGCCTTGGTTTGGGCATGAGATGGGATAGGATTGAGCAGCGAGTTGAGCTTGGGTGAGGACTTTGCCATAACCCGTCCTTTTTCTTGACCATTAGCGTTTATCGATCTTTTGCTGGCATCTGCAAGTGATAGGTTTTGTGTTTACTGCGAGAGGCTGGTCGGATGGGAGAAGGAAGAGAGTAAAAAGCTGCCGCAGCTTGAAATTAGTTGAAGCCGACACGACGAATCATAGACGACTTTATAATGCCTTGCTAGGGAGCATGCTTGATTCGTTTTCGAAGAGAACACTTGAACCCCAACCAAAACCTTTAGTTTGTTTTTTGCGTGAGAAACTGCACGATAGCGGGCTGATTGTGATAATGGAATGGCCAGAAAAATGTGAGCTCACGAGCACAGTCCACTCGAGCCATTTCATTAAAGAGCTTAGTCTAGAATGACACTGTTTAAGTAGAGAAGGATTAGGACAAGGACAAGGACAAGACGAAGTACTGTAAGACATCAAGAACAAGGTAGCCAGGTAGAGTACACGGGAGCTCTTTTCTCAAGGGACCCTGAGAGTCACATGTTATGTCCGGGTTCAGAAAGGTCAACTGATTTCTTTTGGGCTGCATAATTTGCAATACCTTACATTATGGCAGGGCCAGGGTAGCTTCACAAACAACAGAGAGGAAGAGGAAATACGTAGCACAGCTTACGTCAGTCCTATCAGCTCCATACACCCTTCTCAATTGACTACAATATTTTGTTTTCAGGTGGAACGCGAAATCGCGATTATGAAACTGATCGAGCACCCCCACATTCTACATTTGTACGATGTGTATGAGAATAAGAAATATCTGTAAGCATCTTTGGGAGCACTGCAGTACATCCCCTATGACCCTCTGTGTTCAGATACTTGGTGCTCGAGCACGTTAGCGGTGGCGAATTATTTGATTATCTTGTTCGCAAGGGTCGATTGACGCCAAAAGAGGCCAGAAAATTCTTTCGACAAATCATATCTGCCTTAGATTTTTGCCATGCTCATAATATTTGGTATGCACATTTTTTAGTTTTCTATAATGAATGAATATACATGGTATTTTTATGAATTTTTTCTTGCAGCCACAGGGATCTGAAACCGGAAAATTTGCTGTTGGACGAACGGAATAATATTAAAATTGCCGATTTCGGAATGGCGTCGCTTCAAGTAGAAGGATCGATGTTGGAGACCAGTTGCGGGTGAGTGCAGCAAAATCCGCTGTCTAGCATATACTGTAGAATAGAAATACGAGAGTACATTCATGCCCCCGTCCCTATTCGCTGCTTACTTACTGTACTGATTTTGGTCTCGTCAAATGGGAGCCTTTCCAAGATGCACGCACGCCTGACCGAGGCAGAATCTGCTGTCAAGTAATCTATGCAGGCCAGCCTTAGAAAATAATTAGGCGTGCTATGCAGGCTCTCATCATCACCACACCATCACCGTGGGTGCCAGCACCCAACGTTACTTGGTAAAACAAGAAGTACACTTGCACAACGGGGGTGGGGGGGGGACATGCCCGAGTTACTAATCAAACGATAA
>JASANH010000888.1:0-85264 GCA_030248295.1 Mesodorylaimus sp. YZB2_4
CTATCGAGAGACGTTGCCATCTTTGGCTCGACTGACTTGTCACTGCCATTGAATATAATACTTTTGTGGGCACGTTTTGTTTATCTTTAACTGTGACGGAAAAATGATCCTCTAGGTTTGCCTCGTTTTGTTGATACTATTCGGAGTTGGTGTGATGTATACTTGGTCGCTTACAGATCACATGGGGAGGAGCTTTTCAAGTGCCAGTGGGAGGACTTTATGCGTCTGTTCATAAATGATACGTGCGCACATTCGTTAGATGTTCAATCTTGTCGTTGGCCCTGCAATTTTTTTCGTTTGTCATCCCCCTGCTTTTTGGTGTCTGGTACGCCGCTAACATACAACTAGTTTTCTGGGTACTTGTGATATAAGGGGATCCGACATGAACCGATCTGCGCTAATATCCCAGGTGCATGTGATCGTGGGAAGCAGTGAAGTGCACTGTCTATTGCAGTCAACGCTTCGACTGTATTCTACGATGTATCCGCTCTATGATGATAACTGGTGTGCTCGGAGAGGAGAGTGGAGGTGTACCAATTTGAACAAGTGTTCGAAAAATTGGACAGCATCATCTTTTTTGCTTGCTTTCATGCCTTCTTTGCTGTTTTGTTGTACGTGTTGCTGACAGAAACAGGGTTTTTTTTCGCAGGCCGCACTAACATTCATACATTATGCTTTGACAAAAGTAAAAAGTTATATACAGAAAACCCTACGCAAAAATTTTTTATTCCATCAAAATAATGCTCTGCGCTCGTCGAACTATTGCAAAAGATTGTTCACACTATTGGAAACTTGAAAAAAATCCGAACTAAAAACCTGTAGATTCTTTAGTCTAATTGATTATTTTCCACCAATGGCAAAAAATGCCACCAATAACACAAAAGTTTTTAGTCCTACAAAATTAAAGCTTTTTGACTCGAAATCAAACTCTACCGCCTAATTCGCGTACGCTGAACAAGGAATATGATGGTTTTAGGGAAGGTTGCGTTTGAGCGAGCGGCATCATTTTTTTTGCTTTCCGCACTCTGGCACAAGCCCCGCAAAATTTCTCTCGAAAATCCTTATCATATTCGTGTTCAGCGCAATCGATTCAGCCGAGAAAAATTGTTTAGAAGAAACTCTTTTTCCTGATGGTAAAAAGGTTTTCTGATCACACTGGCTAATCGTGTCCCGTTAGGTAATGTTAGTCACGTTAGGCCCCTCTCTCTCTCATCTCATTATTTTCTCATTGTCCACACTATTGGAAACTTGAACAAATCCGGACTAAAAACCTGTAGATCCTGATTTTGGTATAGTAAACCTGGCCCCATCCGAATTCATGACAAAATGCAAAATAGAGAGTACAGCCATCAGGAGTTGGATACTTGCTGCGACAGAATCCTCAAATGAGTGAATCCGTCAATTTTCAACTAGTAGTATGCCCACGGTCTCCCAATATTTTTGATCCATAATGGTCAAAAATTAACAAAAGACTTACACGTGGTAAGATTACCCACGAAGCCGTTCTCGAGATCCAAAATGCACGTTTTGCTGTTCCAGAGATGACGACGGAAGACGACGACGACGACGACGAAGTACTTAAGTCCTGTCCACAGCAATAACCACTACAGCTACGGACAAAAGAGTTGGTTTTTCTGAAAGCTCTCATGGCGCGAAGTATTCTTTTGAGGGTGTGATTTTAAGATTCGAGCTAATTAATTTTTTTAGCTGCAAAAACTGAATTTTAAGGCATACCTCCAGCAGGCGGAATATTTTTATTAGCCGTGCGGCGCGCGCTGATTCCGTTAGCCGTAGTTACCCTTCGTTAAAATTACTTACTACTGGCCGGCCGAGCCGAGACGAGTGTTCTGTTCTGTTCTGTTTGGTTTGGTTGAATTTTTTGCTTTAGTTTGGCCGATTAGTTGGCTTGCTTTTTAATGTTTTGATTTATAAGCCCCAAATTCTTGAAAAATCTACCTGCGATCTTTTGCTCATTCTCTGCAGCAAAGAATTTTTGCTGCGGAAATTGAGGCTGTTTGCCTCCAGAAAATATTACAGTAATATTTTCTGGTGGTAACATTAATTAATTGGTGATATTAGTTAGTAACAGTAATATTACTTACTACACCGCCACAAACGGCAGTGGAGTGCTTACAATTGAAAACCCCCTGCCTATCAACAGCCACATTAGTTGCCTGTTTAGCCCAGCCACTCTGGAACTTATGCGCGGTATGCTACAGTGACAGAGCATAACGTGGGAATCTTCTTTGTACGACATTTGCGTCAGCACATGAGGACTAGACGACAAATTTCTTCCATCTATTCTCAATTTCTAGCCCAAATGTAGGTGCGAAAAAGTACTATTATTTCTAAAAAAAATCTGTTATCAGACAACGAAAAGGTCAGCCCAGCCACCCTACTATAACCAAATGCGAGGCGAGACGAGGTTGGCTGGGCTCCCTCGGCGGCGTTTGTAGAAAAATTGTGATCAAATAGAATTGCTACTGTCACTAAAAAAGTGTAACAGGGCGTCCCCTACCTCAGCCACTTCATTCAGGCAATAGAGAGATGGAAACACAAGGCCCGATGGTCGTTCTAGTGCTGAAGGTTGTACGCCCAAAGCTATTAGCATGCTGGCTCCACAGAAGCTGAATTTCCTGTTCTAGTGTCACTAAGTAGGTGCTACACATGCAGTCCTCGTGCTGTCACGGCAGATGCACCCTCAGCAAGTCCTCACTGTTCCCCAAGTGAGTTCGAGGTAACAGAAGGGGATCGTATTCCAAAACTCCAAACTTCTGTACTTACTGCAAAATACGAATAAGTGTGATGTGGGTACTAGCCTTTTGTGAAAAACAGAATAAAATCCCGCAGGGAGTCAACCCCACGACTCCACGAGGTACCAAGTACACCACAGAGACATACGTTGTGGGTGAGTGTGGGAAAACGATTGTGAGCCTCGCCCTGAAGGCAACATAAAAGATATATCACGTCCACATAAGTATAACCCACTCAAGCATGTGGCGCCGAGGGAGCCCAGCCAACCTCGTCTCGCCTCGCATTTGGTTAGAGTAGGGTGGCTGGGCTGACCTTTTCGTTGTCTGATAACAGATTTTTTTAGAAATCCGCTTTGTTGTCAGGGTGACGCACATTTGGAATGCTTACTGACTTTTCAGCTCATGCTTTTACTGATCGGACACTGAATGAAATCCTAAGAAGTGCCCTAACACTGCATTCCTTGCGCAACTCTGGTGTCATCGGCTGAATTCATGCACTTTTTGTAATGCATGATTCACTCAAACAGATTAGTTCCAGTGCGTGGCAGAGTCAGATAGCGCAAGACGTGGCTAGCAAAATAGCACATGCTGCCTGGACTTGAGCTGTACGGCGCGGATTGCCTGTTGGGAACAGCAGGGACCAAGGCTGGAGGCGATGACTAGCTTTTGCTATTGGAGAACAAATCGAGTCAGCTGGAAGCAAAACTAAACAAAACGATTATTATAAAAACTGGATCAAATTAGATATCATTATTAACTGGCATTTACGAGTACTACTCAACATTATTCTTGCAAATGAAAAATTTCTCGCATATCCGATGTCAATTTGGAGGCGAACCTGCTCGAGATAGCGAACTTGAGATTACATCTATGGCATTTTTCAGTAATGACATATTGGCGAAGAAAACACATTTGCCTCAATCGAACGAAAACACGCACAAAAGAACAGAAACATCAACAGTAATGTGCACGAGATAAAAAAGGGTAAATGCAGGGACTCCCTAACCAAGTAATGACACTCTGCGTTCCTCTCCAACCAGGTCGCTGGCATTTACTTTTGGCTTCTTTGCCCACGGTTGCGCTTCGCCTTTGGCAAAGAGAAAATAAAAAACTGCGCTGAATATGTAAAATCCACCCGCAATGAAAAACACATTACGCCAGGCGTAAATAGCATCCTAAAAAAGCAAAGTCATGCTTTTTGAGACATTCGACTTACACAGCCGGGATGCCATGAAAATCCCTTTTCCTGTCACGACTGATTTGATCATCCTGGATTTCAAGTCTGACATTGTGCATATTTGGAATGGATTGTGATAGAAACATTTAGTGCAACTCATTTTGCAGGAAATAATTGATCGATCACCACTTCTGGCGATGGGAACATTGCTGACACTTTTTATGGCAATTCTCATCCCCCTACAGCCACGGCTGACGAACTAACCCCCTTACCTTCCGACATAGGACCCCCAGCAAACCCTCATAAAAACATGTCTCGCTGGGCCGAGTCTCAGGGCCTACATCAAAGGGCGCTTACCTCGCCGTATGTGCCTTTGATCAAGGCTCCGGTGGTCGAGGGTCCGATTATGCCGGGTATGGTGGCGAATGTGTTCGAGATCCCGTAAGTTATGCTCGAGTATTGCGGCGCCAAGTCCAAAAAATTGAATACGAAACCACCGCTGCACAAACCAGCGATTCCGACTGAGAGGATCAAACAGGTGAGTGCCAGACGATGGTCGCAGCCCACAAAACCAACAGAGATGACGAATATTGCTGGCACAAAGTGGCCTGAAATGGTCAAGGTATGCAAGAAATGTGATATGGAGCAAAGTGCCAAACGGGGTGGCTAAGGAATATGCCTCACACTCAGGGGGCTTAGGCAGTAGGAGAAGAATCAAACAGGTCAGCGGTCAATGATCTCTTTTTTGGCCCAAGCCTGCTTCGCCTCTAGCCATATGCAAGGCTGCGCGGCCACAACGCACACACAGAAGCTCCACGCGAGGGCATCCTGGACTGGACACCGACTTCCTCATGCGATGTAGGCGGGATGTGATTTTGTCAGTGTTGGACAGCCAATTGTCTCCTCGTTTGGCTTCCGTCTCCCCACTCCGTGCACATCGACCCAGGATACCCAGGAGTCTCGCACGGCCTGGCGTGCAAATTTAGCAAGCTATTATGGTTCGTAGACCGGCCTCTTTCACTGGGGATCGAACTCGGCACAAGCTCAGCCACTCGCTACCAAGCAGCAGATTATATGAATTCCAAACCACTGGACCACCACTTATCTCAAGCAAGCCATGCTCATGTTACCAGTCCTCGTGGGCGTAGGGGGGACGTAGGCGACCGAAGTCAGAGGGACAAAAACTCCGACTAGAACAGATGCAAGTCTTGCGAATATATCTACGGCTGAAACATCAACCTGAGAGGTTGACGTCTTCTAGTCAGGGGAGAGTACCGATTACACTTTCCCACCCGCCATGGTCCCCCCCCCGTATCAGGCACGAGGGTCATACTCACCCAAACAATCGAATATTTTCCTGACCACCGTTGTGCTCAACTTGTAACGGGATCTCAAGAAATCAGCAGCCTTGCCAGAAAGGGCCTGCACGATGCCCTGGAACAAATATGGCATAGCTGATGCCACTCCATTCTGAAAAACAAATGCCAGTATCTTGAAGTTTCTCTCTGATAATTTTCTGTGCAGTGACCACGGATATCTTCTTACCGACTTGACGTCAAAACCAAGAATATCTTTAAAATAAAGCGGCAAGCCCGTCAAAAGAACGTACAAGCTCCAGTTGAAGGTGAAGTGGCTGGTGATGGCCGCCCAAAGGGGCAAGGAGCGGGCGATTTGAGACCACGGCATGTCACAAAAGTTGGGTCTTTCCTAAAACGAGAAAATGCTAGAACCAGAGGACGTTGAGCAACAAGCCTCAACTCTTACCCGGCCCTCCTCCTGCAACGATTTGACGATGTAGTTCTTCTCCCGCTCCGATATCCAACGATGCTGCCCGGGGCAACTCTCCGTAAAGGCCGCCCAGAACACGAACCACACGCAGCCGACCACCCCTGAAATGGACAGGGTCAGTCGTGGGGGAAGTGGACACATTTGGGTCAGTTACCAAACACGTAGAAAATAGCGGGCCAGCCGCCGAGGAATGTAGATTCGGCCAAAACACCGGACAAGGTGAACGCTACCAGTGTCCCGAACAGGCTGCCGGATGCAGCGAAGGCAGGCAGCTGACTACGTTCCGATGGTGGCGCCCAGTGGGCGAACAGGGCTTGCACAGCTGGCCATGTGATGCCCTGAGCGGATTCACAGTCACCATGTTGTTGTAGACTGAGGCTGAAGGCACTGGAGCTCATGCAGGGCCAGAAAACCCAGGGCATCCAAGCAAATCCCGACCTATTCGACGGCTGAAACATCACCGTGAAGGCTGACGCTCCCAGCTGAAGGTGGCCGTCAGGGTTTGACATTCGACAATCACCCATAACTCTGTTTCCGCATGGGGGGACTTGTTACCATGTAAAGTCCCACCCATCAATAATCAATACATCGAAACAAACAAAACAAGAGACTGGCGCATAGCAACAGCGTACACTTGGTTGGTACACACAGAGAAAGAATACTTACTTCACCAAAACCTTCCAGAAACCGCAACGCGATCAAATAACCCGCTCCCAGGTGAGCTGCCGCAGGTGTGAGCAGAGTAAGCACAGCAGTCCACAGCGTGCCCAGCCCGAACACCCATTTGCCTACGAACAGAAGGAGAGATAGCTCAGGTTTTTGCAGTTTTCGTATGCACTCGCACCTCCAAACCAGCCAGCGAGAAAGCCGCCGGGTATCTGAGTGAGAATGTAGCCATAAAAGAATGAAGCCAGAATGATGCCTTGCAGTTGCTCGTCCCATTCGAACGGTCCGTCTTGCTAAACCCCCAAGTAACAGTATTTAGTCACCCAAGCTTGCTCGACCTACCTTCATCATCTTTTTTGTCAGATTGGCCCCACTTTTCTGACAAACCGAGTACTTCAAGGGTCCTGTGAGATTGAAAGCATCCGAGTCACTCGAAACGGCCTCCTTGATGAGAGCCGTGTGGTTCAACATGGCCACGATCGCCACGCTCAGATTGACTCGCAGGGCGTAAAGCACGAAGCAGCCAGCAAACACGTGCAAAGTCACCACGTGGCGCCACCCCAATCCGAAACCTGCAAAACGAAGAGCGCTGGGTTTGCGAGCTCTGCGAGATCATAGGCTGGCACTGCAGACTTACCTTTGCCCGCATTTGGTTCCGTTTTCTCCAGCTCATCGTCGTTTTCTTCTTTCATTTTAATCTGTTCTTCAGATTCGACAAATTTTTTCTCATCCATTTCACTGTACTGTAAATTTTGCACAGCGAGTAAGCCGACTAGATTTCCGCACACTATCAGGCTGGCCCACCTTTACTGGCCTTTATTTATTTTTCACATGAGCGTACGAGCGGAAAGTGAATGTATGGCACGTCTCCCATTTTCCCATCGATCGGGACGACGCGCCTTCGCGGAGAATTAATGATGAAATGTTTCGTCTTCGCCACCGCCGCCCGCCATGGAGACACGCTGTGGGCACGTGCAGAAGAGACACAACTAGTGAATAAGCTGGTTTCTACAATGTCTGAGTCGTGAATGAGAAGTGTCGTTTCTGAGAAGCCTGAGGGGCAGCCTGAAATGCCCTCCAAACTTCTACGAATCAGCAGACACCTGACAAGAATGCGTGCTCTTCGATTGTCAAAATGAGATTTGTCACGACTAGTGTCAACGTGGGAAGCTTGAAGGCGAATGAACTGAGGCTAGGAGTCGAGAAATGTCAAGTTAGGAGGCGCAAGGTTGAAACAAAAGTAGTTTGGGACGCGACGAGGCTCACTGTCGTCAATCAGGTCCTCATGACGTGCTGACTGTGTGAGAGAACGGGATCTGCTTGTCCATGTCGTACTGGGCCACGCGATCACAGTCCCTATAACGCGTCAGGACACTTTTTTGTCGCAGCGCCGCTCGCCTTGTTCGTCGATCAATGCTAAAAACGTCATTGCGTATTCACTTCCTTGTTTCTTCTGCATCATCGGAGCAAGCACTTTGATCCTTCGCCTCGCCGTAGGGCGAACCTAGGCTTACCAAAGGGCGCTTCTATTTTTTTTCCACCACATCACATGGGCCGTACAGACACTCATTTTGGGGTGTGGGCATCGGCGGTGTTCTGACGAACCAGTCACCAATACAAAAAACAAAAACACAAATTTCTTGAAACCAATTTTTAAAAATTCGTCACAAAAAGACTTTTTCAGAATCGTATAAAATACAGATAGAAAGTGAACGACCATGCACTGATTTTCATCAAAGTCTCAACATAAAGAGCAGCGCCATTTAGATTAGCTGAACTACAGTGCTGAATCTCTGCGGAAAAATGCCTTTAAAACTGACTCAGAAAACGGACTCGAACTCCTCAATGTGGTCGCGTTTTCTATTTGGGACCGCAAGTTATCATTTAAAAAAGGAATTTGTTTTCTCTTTCGAGCTGATGGCCATCTTGAATTCGTCGCGAACAGATTTTGACAAAATCATATAAATGTAAAAACTGAAGGATCGTGCAGCGGTCTCCATCAAACATTTCATGTAAAACGACACACCGCTCAATAACTGCAAGAGGGTGAAATACTTGATTTCTGCCAAGCTGCTAGAATATGCAACCATATTCAAGGAGCGCTGATACGACATCAGGCAATACGAACAGTACGAGGACTGTTCGAGAATAAATTGGACCACTAGAACCAGCAAAAGACGCGACGCGGCTGAGGACTGTTGCTGCATATTCCGTCGCTGCGCAGCCGACGAGTTAGAATGCACTTGCGACTTGTGCCGAGTGACTACTGTGTATACGATACGCACAGAAAAGGAAAGCATGGAAAAAAGTAGCAGAAATGGTAGAAGAGTATCCGTGAAAAACAGGGAGCAAGTACCTAGGAAAGTGCGGAGATATTTAGTACTTGCAAAGGAATAGGCCATGGCGCCAGTCTGATCAGGCCCCAACTTGACAACAAAATAAGTTGAAACACTGGTGAGAAACCGTAAAAGGAAACTGAGAAATGCAAGAATGCGTGTCAGGAGTGAAAGAATGTTTTGATTTTTGGCATTGTATGCAAAGGGAGTGCAAATGGCCATGTAGCGTTCAATAGTTAACATTAGGGTGCACATATCAGCCGCCAAAGACGAACCGTAAGCCAGACCCCCTGTGATGCGCGCAAAGACAGACCCCCAGTAAGTGTACTTGAAAATGTTCTCAAATGCGAATCCCAACCCGAGTGTGGACGGAATGATGGTCGAGTTATACACCAAGTCAAGCACACCTATCGCCAGCATGAAGATATAAAAGCGTTCCTTTTTTGCAATCGCTTTCCGCCAAATCGCCACACAAGTGCCCACAGAGCCGACGATACCGATTGGTGCGTTGACCAGCAGGGTTATGTGATCCGCAATATAAACCCAAGAGACCCTGCTCAGCAAGGTTGATCTTTCCCGGTTTAACGTTGTTTCGTCGACATGAAGCCACGGCCAGCAGTCACTGTCGTTTGGAGGTGCAGCAGGCAGAAACCAAAGAATCGCTGGGGCCTTGATGGTGCAGTTCATGTTCGTATCAGAGATGACTGCGATCAGAGACTTGTATGATAAGGGACTGATAAGAGATGAGGATTGCTTTTTACTATGTGCTGAAGAAGTAGAGAAAGCTTCCTACTAGCAAGCCTACTGGCAATTATTCGCCATGGATGGGATTTTATAGGAGACACTACAAGATAGGACAGGATACTCAGGACAGGAGGGATACAAGACAGATTTTGGACGGAAACAAAGAAATGAAAAAGGAAATGGAATCTGTGGAGGAATAATGAGTGCAACCCCATGTCGACAATAGAAACGTAAGTTGCCCTTCATCAGTGCCTGAATACTGTGAATTTTGCACCGACTGTACTGAACAAAGCTTATTATGGTACTGTCCTGGTCGTACATCGCTTGGAAAATAGAAGAAATCTGCTTGTTTTACTGAACGTTGATTCGCCAGAATTTTCTTTCGAGCAAATTCTCATGTTTGCAGTAGCTCACGTCTTGTCCATGTGACTTATCGCAGAATCAGAGGCACTCTGCTGCTCTTCCTTTGTGCACATAGTTTTGATCAAATACAGCACGCGTCGTGTGGCTTGCGCAAATATTGGCGAACTGCAGTTGTAATTTTTTTTAATACTATAGTGGGCAGAATAATTAAAAGTCAGGCTGTCATTAAAATGTATTCAAAAATAGACCCAGACATTTCAATTACCACAAGCAATAGCTGGTGCTGGTTTTTCATGAACAGTCAGTGCCCTGGGAGCATCGACTGCTTTGTGAGAATGTTATTGTGCCAGCATGGTGATTGCTGCTTTTTCAGTTCACAGAGCACACGATTTCGCCAAGTTATTTTTAGCTTTATCGCTCTGATTTCCAATAATTTCTCCACGTTTCGATAACGCTTACGGACCTGTGAAGCATGCCTTGCATGGCTGCCAACCACTTCCTAGAACCCTCATAAAAACTGATCCTCGTCATAAATCGGTGGGTGCACCTTCATCTTGTGTGCCAGATTGGCATTCGACGCCTCTGGCCTGCCTCAATATCACAGCCTGACGTTTGGCGTAGTTGGTGGGTCCGCGGACACCCTCAGCCTTGCCCAGGGTGATTGTGGTTGAGTGGAAACCAGGCCAATGCACCAGCACGAATTAAACGTTTTGAACATGCTGGTTCAATAATTCAATATTGCTGCCTGGGATCCGGATATGCTCTCCAGCAACCAATGCTGGCACCAGCTTGTTGAAGCATCGGATTTTAAAAAATTGAGAAGAACAGCAAATCTGTTGAGACGCATCTGTAAGAGGGACCTATGTAAAGAACACAGGACAGCTAGAGAAATCCATTTTGTTGTGGAAAAACGAGTTCATGACGGACCGACATGGCTGAGAGTCAAGCCAGACCTGTGGGACAAAGATTAGACTTTGTATGCACATACTCGTGGCTGCATCACAGTCGTGGTTACGCGTCCTCTCGTTTGCGCATGGCTACTCTCGATGCAGGCTATCAGAGGACTCATGTCCAAAAATTGGCGCAACAAAATAAGCTACTGTACATGCATGGGGCTTGTCAAGTGGAGTATACTCGAAAAATGGAGCAAACGCTGGCAAGTTTTTTGTTTTTACAGAAAATAGTCTTAAAACAAAGTATTCAGGAGAAGACTAAGTTCTGTCTGACGTATTAAACTTCAAAGAAGCAGGAAAGACTTGTTAATCACACCAGAACATATGTTCTCTGAATGTTGGGGACAGAGCTAGATGAGTTTTATTCAGGATAACACCAACTGGGCCACGTTATTCGCATCAGGACAAAACTGTCAGCGTTTCTGTACCCAACATTTCATATTTCTAATTTTGCACCTAGGAAAATTAGAAAAATATTTTTATCCTGAGCTCAGTCGGAAGCGGGGTTGGAGTTAATAATGAAATCTTATTTGGAAAGATACCCACAAATGACTAGTAAGTGCGCCAAGAAGGATTTAATGTGTGAGGGCTAGCATTCGAGTCGGTCGGTAGCACAGATGCTGGGGTTCGATCCTTGAAGGAAACAATTCCTTTTAGCCTCACAGTTCCGGCCCACGGCTATTTACCTAGGCGGGAGTCGAACCCTCGTCTGTAAGTGCGCACCCAGCGTGAGAGGCGGACGCCTTAATAGACGGTGTGTACTGTAGGTACAGAGAAGCTGTTTTGCAGGCCTGGCGCGGGCGGAGAGCCCAAGCCCTATCTGACCTGAGGCCGTATTCCAGAAAGCTTGCTAGAAAATAGTAACGAAAGGAAGATTCCAGGGAGGTAACTGTTAGTTTCCAATGAGCTGACTGTGAAATATTCCAAGGAGCTCGCTGTGAAAGTCGATTGAGGTGACTGTAGAAAGGCCTAACTTTTTGTACCTATTCCAGACACAAAATAGGGTCGTTGTGATCTTCCAGTGACAAAGTTTTCATATTCCAACGAGCTCCTTGTGCATTTTGCTAGCATAGGTACCTATGTATGTACGCTGTAAGCTGGGAGAATGGCTCGAGGGGGGGGGGGAATAAAAACTTTTAAATCTATACAGTATATTCTAGTTCACCCAATGATGTTTTTCATATATTTTTCGGGGACTTCACCCAACTTGTAGGAAAGGGCGAACGACGTCCAGCACACACAGCAACGTCTCCACTGAGAGCCCCTCCAACTCCGGTCATCCTAGAGCACCGACTTCCTCGGACAATGCAAGTTGGCCCAGTCAGTGCTTAGAAACACAGGGGTTAAACCACAAACGGGCCTTTAATGTGCCACAATACTTCGATATTTCAACAAATTTATGAAACTCTTCTATATCTGTCTGGAAATGAGAGAAGTTTTTTTAGAAAGTGGTGCAGTGCATGCACAGCGTAAAAACTGGAGATGAGTTTAGGTACTGTGCAAAATTCATGTGGGACTGAGTGTTTCTGAACAAACTCAGGATGCACGGGGCATAGCATCCCAGGAACTAAGTGGCTAATATGGCCACATCTTAATTAAAAAATAGCAAACTGGACTAGCTGTTCGTCTCCTTAAATCTGCTGAGCACCGCGGTTACTCATGTAAAAATTTCAAAAGGGCTTTAATCGTGTCCCAGGAACCTACTTTGCGATTGTGGGGCTCTGCTAGACGAAAGCACCCTATTCAATAAGCCGAATTGACAAACTTAGTGACTAATAACATTGCTGCACAGTTATGTACCTACACACCATATTCATAAAAATGTTGTTTTAACTTGCGTGAAAGCCACGAGAAACCTAACTGGAAAACAGTTTCGGGCGATCGACACCTGAAGATTTTTCCCAGTCATCTTCAGTAGTTGACTGGAGTTTTCTACCGACAAATTTTTATGGAATAGCTTTTTAGGTGTTTTCTACCAAGTAACTGTGTTTTCAGGTTCAGTGACTGCAATAGTGTGACTGCAATTATTTCTGTAATAGCAAACGCAGCCATCTTACTAGAATCCAGTCACCTCACTGTAAAATCTCGCTGGAAAACGCTTCTGGAATACGGCCTCTGGAAAGGGTTGTGACGTCGATGTCATTTTCATGTTCTATTCGAAAATAAATATCTTGCTGTACAATCTTTCACGCAAGATTTTCAAAAATTTGATTTTTCTGAAAATTCTTTTAAGTTGGGCTTAATTTTTTGCACCCAACTTAAAAGAAATTTCAGATATTAAATGTAAAGCCAAAGTATAGGCGATGGGGGGTGGGGGTCACGTTAAAAGCCATATGGGTAGGGCATATTGTAGGCTGGCCAAACCCCGTCTCCTACTTAGCATAAACAAACAGGAGGTCTAAAAGTCATAAATTTTGAGGGCACCTCCGACTTTGGCGTCCAATCTCTGGAGACAGGTGGAAAATAGAAATTTTCGAGACAAGCATTCGATTTCTCGCTCATTTGTGAACACGCTGATGTGTCATTGATCAGGAAAGATCGAAAGATCAGTGACTTAAGCGATATCGCTGAAGCACTTTCAAAAAACGTTTTTTTTGGCATTAATTCCGTGAAAATCGAGTGTGCACAAAAGCATTGTTGCATCGCCATCGCCACTCATGGGTGCATCTAATTCACACATCCAAAAGGAGGTCAAAAATTGTCACTTGGCAGCCCCTGGGTCGGCCCTTACAGAAAGCCTGTCAAGTACTTGCATGCACAGCGCTGTGAGGGGCTGCTATTTGCATGCGTGGTTGATATTTATCAAAGTGGCATGTGAAACAGCGCAGCATAAGAGGATAGTATGCAGTTTCCACAAAACCCTGCACGGCTAACAAAATCACGTTGCCTCCACAAAGCCCCCTTTCTCGCTACTCTGCCTAAGACCATCGACAAAATTCTCTCCTATACCTTATTTTACAAAGGTTACCCTCAATTTGTAGAGCGAAAAATTCTTTACAAAGTTCATGTCTAAAATACCCATGTCATCTCTGAAACTTTCGAGAGAACACCGATCATAAAATCGGCCCGTTGACACCCGCCACCTCGCCTTCAACGCGCAGGTACAGTATACACGCGTGTTATGCTGTCGCCATTTGCACCGACTTGCACCGCTCCCTCCACTATGTTTTCCACAGGGCTCATCCGCAGAAAATACGGCGACACCCCTCGCCCATACTTTTATACTCTATTTCCTAACGATTGCCAATCCTGTTTCAGACGTCGTCTCATCAGCTGTAGTCAACTCTACTGCACTGTCAACCTTACCGTCTAAATCCCTTCATGTTACAGTGCGAAACAGTTCAAAAGCCTATCTGGGACTCCAAAATTATGCATCTAGTCGCCCGTTCTCGGACTGGTTAATCTTGCTAAGCACTAGCTTACAAATCCTTGTCGATTTCAGGCCTAGTAAGGGTTTTTTATTTTGTGACCCCTATTGTTGGAAATATGACGGAACGCGGGCTTCTAAAGGATTACTAGCTGAACTAAACATGAAAATTCAGGTGCATAAAGCAAAATATTTACACACAGTCACATTTACACCAAGCCCACCGCGTTCTGGGGAAATTGAGGAAATTTTTTGTCTTAACGAGCTTCAGCTGCTCATAACAAATTCTGGGCTACGCGACCCGAAATCTCGGGTTAGGCACCCAACCTGATCCAGTTTCTAGTTAAGATTTCTGCTGTCGTAAGCCTTACTAATGGAGACTTTGGTACTGGAAAATAGAATGCAGGTACTGCGACCTCATTGCCTCCGCTAAATATTTCTCAGCTAATAATGGCTGCTTGTTTTTGGTAAGTAAAGCAGTAAGCAGTCCCCCGCAGTAGTTTTTGCGGCTGAGAAGTTAGCGTCACCTGCTACAAAATACGACCGGTCGCTATCAAAATAATCCAGATTTCGCAAGAACATGTTTGGCTCTCTCATCCGCCAAGACTGGTTTGCAACTTCGTCCACGCAGTTCAGTCTTGAATATGTATTTCTGCTCCTCCGCTCCGCACATTTACGGAAACCTAACTTTAGTTGACTCACTACCAAATGAACCCTATCGGAAAGAATCGACTTTAAAATATGAGGACGAACCTTCCAGCGAAATTGGAAGAATTGGAAGAAAGAATCCTTACCAACGAGAACAATGAATTAAGGGCCCAAATAACGAGAATGCAGGCTACAGTGCAGCCCAGCGCCAAAAGTAAGACCACACTACCTTATCCTGTCGCAGCAACCTGTACACTTTGTGTGACCCACGCGGTCACGCGGGGAATGACGTGTCAGGAATGTCCTAGCTCTCCTGTCTAGGAAACGTCGACCCCTCGGGGTGATGTTTCATCCGCTCGAAGTAAGATATGCCTTGCTCCACCCTTTGACATTCGTTTCGAATTTTTCTGTGGTTTCAGCTGGCATATCTCAACATGTGGCCGATCAAGTCGGCATTGTTGGCTTAAAAGAAGCTGTCGCGTGGGAGCACCGACCTTTGAAAGTGATTTGGGCCATTCTGATTGTACTCGGCGCAACAGCGACCTTGTATTACGTTTGCAAAAGTACTCAAGAATGCTTGGATCGGCAAGCGACAACCAAGGTGAGTAGTTGCCAATCCCTTCCATCTTTTATATGCAACTGACGTATGGTATTTGGGGCCTATAAGAGCGAGTCAGGGAGAAGGGTGCAATTTGTCAATGAAGTATGTTTCTTTGGGTTACAATAAGTCATTTATTTTAATCTCCTCTGTCCTACAATATCCGCAAGCCCCAGCATGTTCTCATTTCTCTCCCGCTTAAAACTCCCCAACCCTGGTCTGGCATTTCGTTGGATGTTGGTTGATCCTGTTATGACCAAACCGTAAGCCACTTTCAGGAGCTTCTTGCGCTTTAGCTCTCATACCGCACCAGTCAGGATATTGAATCACCCTACGGCAAAATTATTTTTAAGTACTGGCTGCGCAGCTCTCGGCTTCGTGTTCTGGCTCCCTGACTGAGAAAAAGTGTGAGAACCGGCACAATTTTTTGGACCCTATACAGTAGCCGATGTCTTGTTTGCTCGAAGTTCGAAAATAGGAGGAAGATGAGCGGCTTTTTTAAAAACCGCATAAAAAATGTTCATAGAATGGACTCAGACGTAGGTGCTTAGGACTAGAAGACCTAAACCATTTTACTGAAAAATGATATTTCCCCCTCTCCTTGCCTTCTCTAGTCCTGAGCCATGGCAGTATACAGCAGGCCCTCGTACCCGCTAGACTGCCACTATGGTCGTGCGATAGGTGTTTAAACTGAATTAATCACAGCGCAGTCTGTCTCATGTACGGTGAACTGGACATTAAAAAGCCACACATTCCTAATAGGTATGTCCAGTTTGAAATCGAGTCAAACACTTTCATAATATGCATTCCAAGCCTGGCCATAGTTGAACCCTGCATAGTCAACTGCTCACTTATCGACTCCACGGCCGGTTTTTAAGACGCCAAGCAAAATACACTTTATATCTGCTGTCGAAAAATATACATATATTTGAAGTATGAGAGATCTTTACTTCTGTCTATTGTTTAAGCGTGGGTGTGTATTTAGTAATCTGGAGCCTAGCTCTTCACCGAATTCCACATGGACCACATGCAAAACAAACGACCCCCAACCCCTCGCTTGGAGCTATACGCTAGTCCTAAGGTAAGATTACGAACAATATCTGCTAAAAACCTTGACCCTTGGAAGTCGTTGCCATATTATGCTGTGCAATAAACTGTTTCCCAGGTCCGCACTGAAACCGCTATTCTAGGCTCAAATCTTCCAGGTTCATCGATCCTTGAAAATCGCTGTAAGATGTTATCCGCCATTGCTGCTCGCACACTACTTGTTGCTCGATGCCTCATTGGCGAATCAATGTTAAGGCTTAGGACTAGCTAGACAAGGTTAAGAGAGGGGAATTTCTCATTTCATTTTTCAGTAAGATGGTTTAGGTTTTCTAGTCTTAAGCACCTACGTCTGAGTCCATTTTATGGACCTTTTTTTAGGGGGATTTGCACATCTGGCATAACTTGGCATACGAAAGCGGTCAAGCATCCTACTAGAAACGCAGCATAAACTAAATCGGAAGGAAATGCATGCAAGTAATCGGCTTATTTAACATGGTTTTCTTCTGAAATTTTGATGTGAAAGAAGTCCCCAAAACGTTCTGGACTAGCGTATATAACTAGCGTTAGGGATAACGAAATTGTTGGAATGACGGTGACGAACGATGAAGATAACAATATCGTTTTCCTGCAACGATGTATATGTTATTCTGGAGCAAAACCAATCCACTTTCGTAATATTGCTAAAGAACTAAACCCTCCGCTGAATGATTTTTAGTCTTTAAAATATTATATTACCTCAAAAACTTGGTATCAGAACACTTACTGTAGGTCTCCCAAGAACATGTAAGTGGAATAAGCGATCGCCCAACAAGCGACAGCTGACTGATCGTGAGTGCTCAACTACCCATTTCGACGATGACCTATTGCTCGCGTCGAACCTGTACGGCCGCACACTGAACAAATATATTCATGCTGCAACGACAAAAACTCAACTTGTAAAGCTTCATTGCTTGCCAAAATTTGTTTCCATAAAATCGCTACAGACACCAAGGAGGAGACTTTACACCGATTTCGGTGCTTATGTAAAAGAAAAAACCTATGAAGCTGAAAATATGTGCGAAGGAAGGAAGCGAACTCGAGGAGATCAAGAGGTTCGAGGATCAGCATCCGTGCTTAGGAGAGGGTTTGACTCCGGCCTATGTACAAAATGATCGTCAAACATGTGTTCCTTAGCGCTCGAGCGCGCTGTATGTGCTCGGCTAAGGATAAAGTATGGCATGACATGACATAACTATAGTAATTTGTCAATAGAAATAATTCAGGCACCCGCTTTCTGTGGAAATAAAGTCAGTTATGCGCCAACGTTCTGAGATAAGTGTAGTGTCGTCGGGTTGAACCTTACTGCAATCCCAGCGCGACTAGCATGAGATTAAACACGAATATTCTTCTCGAGTTTTTTACCTGTTTCTCCATCAGTCATATCAGTCTGAAACACGACACTAACAGGTTTCAGGCAACGGCCTTCGCCTAATCAATAAAGACAACTGGAGTGTTAGTCAACATATATCACTCCATCACAGTGTGTGGTACAGGTCTGGTATGGTGGTCTGTTTTGAGACCCCAGACCTACAGTACAGCTTGTGAGCGTACAAGCTGTACTGTAACAACCTACTTATCAACTTCTGCGCGCTGCAATGCGGAAAGTGCCACACAATATCAGAAAGGGCCATGAAATTAGGAGAGCATCATGTGCAGCAGTGAATATCATTTTACAACAACATGTCGGGATCACTTTTCCAAGATTGGGATCCCGACCTATCTCGTTTAAAATTCCATCACAAAACAACACATATTTTACAAAGGTTACTACTGTACGTACAAATTAATCACATTTTTAGATATCACTCGACAAGCTAGCATCTTACGAATATCCTTTTTAGTAATCTGCCCGCCATGGTGGTTCGATTATGAAAGAGTTCTCTCCATGAATATTCCTCAAGAGGCCGTCAGATATGCCTTGTCTTTCGCCAATTTCTCAGACACTTATGACGTCGGACTGCCAAACACGACGGGATATTTCGATACAATTTTGGCAGCCATTAGTAATGCGTTGGGCAAAAGTGGCATGGACTATTTATCCGCTAGCCGTGACTCATTCTGGGAATACTATACACGAAACATTACACTTCAGCGATGGATTTTTATAGCGATCTAGCCACAAATGCCACTTTTTCAGAAGTCGCTGAGTTTGAAGAGAATGTCACTTTTGCTATTGTTAATTGCGATGGCTGCAACAATACTGCATCTCCGGAAAAAGTAGTGTTCAGCAAACCCTTTTGTTATGTCTTGCGCCTGAACGATGCCACACCGAGATCATATAATGTGAAAATTCATTTGTTAAACAGAGAACGAACCAAATGGTTTGCTCCAACCTACAAGAAAAGATTGGTTGATTGATTGATTTTGCACCCAAGATAAATCAAGATGGGCCTTCCATTCGTCTCAAGTCGTCTACTGCGCACAACATTAAGATCGGTGGTCTAAGGACAAATATGCTCAGGAATTCTCCATCTTGCGTGGACGCAACGCAAAACTTCACTTATAATCAACGAGTGTGTACTGAGATTTGTTTACGGGAAAGCTGGATGCCGAAAGTGGAAAAATGAAGGGTTATTTTTCGTTTGCGGTAACAAAAGACTTGAAACAAGTACAAAACTCGTTCGATTTCGCACTAAATATTGCAAAACTTTCTGAAATCTTTTTCGCTCAGTATAATCTATCTGAGAACGAAATGAATAATGGAACAGCAGGTATGAAGCTTCCTGATTTTGGTGACTTTCAAACGCCATCACCTAGCGAGCAACAATTGCTTGATTGCTACGCTTTGTGTCTCCCACCATGCGACAGAATAAACTACGATATTTCAGTTGATCATGACTTTCTGAAAAAAGTTAATGACATTAACAATGGAACAATGATTAAATTATCAATTATACATTCAATCGATTTGGGCGGAGTAGTGACTTGGCAAAAAATGGACTCGATCACATTTGCTGAATTCGTTTCAAATGTTGGAGGAAGACCAGGACTATTTCTCGGCTGTACGATTCTGACTTTTGCGCAACTAATTTTGTCAATCATCAGCTACGCTTTGGATAATTCGAAAACCAGTGGTAGAACGTGTGTTCATGCCCCAGAAATAGTGGTTTAGAAGTGATCATTGCACGATTGGCCTTTTGTCTGCTTGAAATACTGCATGTAGGATGTAGGATGTTCGTATTCTGATTTTATCGAGTGAAAAGGTTTATCGGTCGTGTGCCTTTTGTCTTGTGTTTCAGTTCGTGGAAATAGTTCTCGTATTATGCAGACAAAGTCATGCTGAGTGATTTATTGTGTTTCTAATCAGAGACATTGTGTATGCGGCAAGCTGACTATGTTGCACTTCTCCGCACAGTAGATCTTCGAGCCTGATTTGAGGCAAATTCTAAATAATTGTGTTTTTGGCCAAATGTGAGAAATCAAAATAATGCTCCTACTAGAATCATGCACACCTCTTGGCGCTGTCCATTTGTTATCATTGCTTTCTAGGCTTTCATGGACAATTGTGGACCGCGGTAATTGATTCATACTGTCCGCGGGGCGCCAGCGATAGTGGTTCGTCACATGTGCGCAACTGTGTGGCCAAGGTTTTTGCGCGAGGACTTTACAGTAGACATACTGTATGTGTCTACTGGTCGTGGTCACCCATTTTTGCGTTCGAACGAACGATAGATCTCTGCGGTAGACCAGACGCTACCAAAACCAAGTGAGAAGTTGAATTTTACACGACGGCGAAGTTGGTGCTCTTTCGATGTGGAGCCAACAATCGCACAAGGCGAGTTTGAAGATGAGAATGCTTTTAATTCTTGGCACATTGAAGCGATCGTCTCCTGGTGCTCTTTTAGCTGTTTATCGATTGGAAGCCGCGTAACAGGCTTGGCCTGTGCATAGAACGATTGTGTAGCTGTAGCTGTAGCTGTAGCGATTGTGTAGCTGTACAGCTACATGTCAAACGGTCTCCCTTTCAAACCAGTAATTGAGCTGCTCATTTTTCATCGCCCGCGAACTCAGGAGAGCTCAAGATTGCTAACTCAAGATCCTGCCCGAAACGAGCCTCCCCGTGCCGTGAGGAAAATGCGCTTGAAAAGTATGGTTTTTTTTACAAGATTGGTCAGAGCCAGCGAGCTGCGTTACCACAAAGTGTGAGCGAGCGCTCCAAGTCCCTGAAAGCCAAGCTGCAAGCTTATGTCGAAGAAGTTTTGAGTTATTCAGGTGCATCTGCGGCCACCAAGCCAACGTCGGCGCTAGATTTTTTGATTGCCGAGCAGGAAATTTATGGCGAAATTTGAACTTATGCTCTAAACATTCTCGTCGTTCCAGCATCTTCTGCTAGAATTGAACGAGTGTTTTCACATTCTGGAATTGCTTACGGACGACTGAGACATCGATTAGCTGGAAGTACTGAGAAAGAACTTATGATCAAAGATAACAGATATTTTTGCTTTAGACGCTTTTAGCTAATTGTGAGTGGACATGGCTGCGTTTGCCATACTGCTAAAAACCTGATGCTGTAGAAAAACTACTGAAAGAATTCTGTAGAAAAACCTGTTGCTCTGCCGAGGGCATCCTGTGTCAGCGCAGTGTGCTGTGATGATAGCTGATGGGAGGGGATGGAGGATCGGTCTTCTTATTCTCCGCCACCTGACAGTACCAGGTGATATGCTAAGCAAGTGTGCGAGGCCATAGACTGACTTCCTAGAGGGCCTTTCATGACCAGGTCCCCTTCAATGCGCGAGAGCAGTCTCTAAATGGCAGTTCCCAGCCCTACCGAGTGCGAGTGCTCAGGATGCCCACATTATGACCCCGTCGCTACGGCGAGTAAGTACAGAGAAGCTGTTTTCTAGGCCTGACATGAATTGCTTAAACCCAGGAAAGGGACCTGGAAAGGGTTGTGGCGTCAATGAGTCGGGTTTGAAACAAGCCAAGTTTCGAAAATTGTCTGGTCATGCCTGGTCAGAAGGTCAAACACGCAAAGTTGGAGTTGCTGACTCTAATTTTGCTGCTGTATCAAAATACCATGACGTCTGCAATGAACCACTGTAACCCCCGTCCAAAACAAAAACTTGAAATGATTATTTAATAATCGATAGTTTTCATTTCCACTCGGGTAAAATGAGTGACCAAATGGTACCCGACCCCCCCCCCCCCCCCCCCCCGCCCTGCGCGCACCCGACTGAAACTCGCACAACGTATTTTCCAAGGCATGGCTTTAATAGGCTCAAGATTTTTGATCTGATCGATTTAAATCGAATTTATTCAAAATTACGGTCCAGATACAAAAAATTTTCATCCTTTTTTTATAAAAATTGATCATCACGTATGACCTAAAAACTTCGATTCAAAAAAAAGATAAAAAACAAATTTCACAATATTGTGAGTTGCAAAGAAATATATTCACACCTTTGATTTTACAACAAATAATCGATTATCGTGTGATTGGGGCCCCACAGACTGTTGTTTTTTCTTCAAGATCTTCAGTACCTTTTTAAACGATTTTTGGTATTCCTCACTCCGTGCGTAATAAATATAAAAATTACAGCCCGTACTAATCATGACGAGTATGCCTTGATACATGGATACATGAAATATGAGCGATGGCGATTCCACAAATTGATTAGTCAATGCGACTATCATGTTGCCGATCAATGCAGACAAAATATATACACCAGCAAAAATGACTAAGGATGTCAGCAATTTGTTATTTCTTAACGCTTGGTCGTTGGCAGCTGTGTGAAATTTGGTCATTATCTTTGCTTTGATGTAGGCCGCGGCGTAGCTGACTACCACCAGGGCGTTGATGACCACATTAGACTTGCTCCAGAACTGGAACCCGGCATCTCGCAGGGCTGTGGGAGGGGCGCAGGTCGGCACGATTTCGTTGTGGTCTTTGCTCGGCCAGGCCACAATTATGTTCAATATACCAAACGCCCAGGACCCGAAGATAATCACGTAGGTGTACTTGGAGGACAGATTCTTGTAAAATATGGGTTTGGCCAGCGATACGACTCTGTCTATTCCAATGGCTAAAATTGTGAATGCTGCTCCATCCATGCAAATCACGATCGGTATGCAGAGATAGAAACAGATTTCGCTGGTCAAAGACAGCGACTCCAGACCATGAACCGATGCCCACAAGCACTGAACTCCGCCGCAGATAAAGCTGACGCTGTGAATCAAATCAGAAACTGACAGGTTGGCCACCAAAATGTTGCATCGATTTTTTTTCAGTTCTGGTGAAATTGCAAGTGCAGCCAGAACCATCGAATTTCCAAATATAGCAGCGAGTCCCCCAAAAATAAACGCTATTCCGAGTGGCCATATGTATGGGTGAAAGGTGGGCAGTCGGGCACCTGCACTCATGTTTAAATTATCTGAATAATTCTGCCGCAAGCTATCCATGGCGCAGCTTACATCAAACAGGGCCCTAGTTAAAAAATATAACTGATATTCTGTAGCTATCAAGCGGAAGGAGAAATTGGTATATTTTATCGGTCTTTTGCAAAAATAACGAATGTTAGAACAATAATGTTTAATATTTTTAATCGAATATGAAAGAAGAGTAAGTACACTAAACCAGTGTCCAACAAGAAATTCTGAAGCAGCTTGCTCAAACGGATTGAAGGCCACACTCGTCGTCGAGGATTACATATGGTGCGCTCGGACATTTTTGACCCTGACAACGGAAACTCATCAAATAAGCTGCTGGTGGGATTATGGGAAAGGAGACTCTAATTAACACGATATAAGGACATGTCAAAAAGAAAAGGGATAACGCAGAGTGGAAAGCGCAGAGGGATAACGAAAACGAGCCTGATGAGGACGGATAACGTACAATGACAACGGTACATCTCAGCAATCTTCTCATGTCGCAATCGAATAATTAATGTAACACGCCGTTGCATCAACGATGGTAACCCCTCGAAATTCAAGGCACGCTGCGAGGAGCTCACGAACACCGCATAAAAGTCCTTGGTTTCTATGTAGGCCCACGATTGCTGAACGCCTGATCTGCCACCATTCTCTACGGCCACTTGACTGACCTCATCACCGAGAAACGCTGTCAGCTCCATGGACTGAAGTGGGATTACTGTATCAGATTCCAGAGAAAAAAATTCCTAGCGATTAAAAACGAAAGAATGATACATTCGCGTAGTGCAAACTTTTTATTAAGCAAGCAGTTTAATTTAGTGTTGATATCGTTAGCGAAAAAAGATATCGTTTATCGTTACAGTTAACGATATCCTGCCAAAAAGATATCGTTACCGTTAATCGTTAACGCGTTCTAAAAAATATCGTTAACGCGTTAAATATCGTTTTTTTTATTATCAACCCAGCATTGACACTCACACTTTCTGTCTGCGGATGCGGAAAAATCCCCCCCCCCCCCCCCAGTAGCAGACATCTCATGCTACAGTCGAGTCCGCTTAATATCACCAGCTCCGGACGGGAAGAAAATGTGACAATATCCGTGACTAAAACCGAAGTACACTCTAAAATGGCCAAAATTTTACTTTTTTGCGTTTTATCGCCATTTCGAATCATTTTCATATATTTCTCGCGTTTTAAAAGACGAAACGCTTTTTCAAAAGTTTTTGTAACCAAAGAAATCCAAAATATGAGGATCAGTCAGATCAAAGCTGAAGCATAAAGGTGCCATGCGCCTTCATGCAAGCGTTTTCTCGAGAGAAATCCTAATTTTTGACGATTTTGCATTTGTTTCAGACTGAAAGGAGTGAAAATGTGACTCTTTTCTCATACTTATTTCGCTTGGCCAAGAAATTTATGTGACAGTAAGTGGACTATGGCAAATTCAGCGTGATAATAAGCGAACTCAATATGCACACAAAGTATAGGGAAGAAATTCGGGACTTTGAATACCTGTGATAATAACCAGACTGTGACATTATCCGGTGTGACTATGTATAAGTGGACTCGACTGTATATTGCTGTAAGCGAAAAAAAGGTGGGAACAAGGGCAGATTTTAAATTTGACGCTATAGTAGTGTATGCACAAATAACGCGTTATTCGACACAAAAAGATACCGTTACCGTTATAACGCGTTCTCTGAAAATAGATATCGTTATCGTTACCGTTAATAACGTTAGCCAAAAACGATGTCGTTAACGCGTTAAATATCGTTAATAGCGTTAACGCTCAACAACACTACTCCTGATCTTATCAATAGTTGCTACATTGCTACACTTTATCAGACGGATGCTTGATCTTGTTTCGACCGGCTGACTCCAGAAAACACCATCAACCATCATCCTTCCGGTGGCCAGGGCAGCTTCACATAAATTGACTGTAAGCAAGTGATCAGTTGAAATCAGCCATTTCCCAATCATTCAATCCTCGAATAATCTCTGTCATTGACTTGGTGCGCAATAAGCGATCGATATTTAAACGATCAAAGACAAGATAGTAAAGTGTCCAAGACGAGCATGTGCGGTTGATCATAGTTGAGAAACATGCAGGACACTAACCCCAGTTCAAAAAGCGTACCACGGTATTTACGCACTTGCAGAAAGGCACCTCATACTTTTTTAAAACAGGTCAGACACCGGGCTTACAGTATGAGAAAGGAGATGATATAATTTTGTGATCTTTTTTGTGACCAGAATCAAGCATCTAAATTATTCTTTGAAGCAGTTACTTGAAGTGCATGCAGTTTTGTTCCCATCCTCACAGATACCGGGGAGTAGAAGGAGGCATCTGAACTTGTTTTCGGTTGTTGGTTCTGGGCAGGAATACTGTATGGGGCTGGAATGTGGGCCTTTAACTCAGAGTTGCAAATTTTGGAGATCAAAGTCCGAAAACACCACAAGTCGAAACATGACAAAACATCGCCTTTTTAAATACCACATTTTTCCATTAAATGACAACAATTTCTTCCGATATATTCGATGTTGAGAAAAACTTTTCGATTCTCAATAAATATCCAATTGAAATGTTCGAAAGTCCGAATAAACGTCAGCAATAACCTTTGTAATATCCAAAATAAAAATTTATTTTTTTGCCTTCACGCGCATAATTGCATTTTTTATATAACTCTTTGGATTTTTTGGTCCTGTCTCGCTTGGCAGAGGACCAGAAAAAACTTTTGTCGCTCGCCGTCATCGCTTAATTTTTTCCGGCTGTCTTCGTTGGTTACAGTTGGAAGTGGTGAGAAAAACGGCGAATACCATTTTTTGTGAGGTTGGCATTTGCCAAGAACAATATGATCATTTTCTATGGGACACATAGAGAGGGGCGAACAAGCTGCGCGCACACAGGCAGCGACCACGCACCTGGCTTCTTTACAGTGCAAACTGCCGACCAAAGCGACTGACTTTTTGTGGTCGGATTTCCGAACTTTGCTAAACCGAGCTTTTCCGAAACGTGTCCATCATGTGCGTTGCGGCAAGTCTGAGGAGGACATGGCAATAGACTGCGAATCGCCTCGCGCTCGCAGGATAGAGGCGGGCGGGTAGAAAAATATTTTTTAGTCACAACTGCGCGCAACATCGTTAAATTTTTCCAAAATTTTACCAACTTTTTCACGCCAGCTCACAATGACTATGTGCTGTTATGGGCTATTCATCATGTACAGTATATGCAAATTATAATGGATCAGCAGGCACGCTATTGCCTGCTTAGACCAGCCAACCAGACGTCTAATGCTAAAGGACGATTTTCGCCGGCTAATAACTCGAGAACGGTTCGACGAAAACTTGATTTTTTCCCCTTCTTGCAACTTCATGTTAATGCTCATGGCTTATCATATCAGTAATGGCACACTCAAGGATGAAAGGGCACATGGCACAAAATGATTTACATGGCGGCGAGTCGAACACTCCCTAATAACAATAAGAGCAAGCGCCACTACACATACCCCCAGAATTAGACACCCCTAGTCCACTTTGTAGACCACTAGCAAAGCATTACATGACCCTTTGCTCGTTGCCACGATCAGTCACTGTTAATATTCATGCATAGAAAGCAGCTTCTGCTTACGTGAGACATTTCTCCCTAACCGTGATTGCGTTTAGCAGTGGCCGAGTAGGCCAGCCATTTTAAGCCCTGGTTTCACTCTGTGCATTGGCTGGTCTAAAAGTTTTGAGTCTGTCATAACAGACATTTTTGGAAATAATAAAATATGTGTGCTTTGCCAGAGCTGATACAATTGACATTTTTTGGTTGGTTTTTGTTTATATACAGACGGATCAAGTAAATATCGGCTGGGAACGGTTCTGATGGGCTGGGCAAAATTTTCCGGAGGTACGGTCGGTCTGGGTCTACTTTTCATGCCTGCCAGGACTGGTTTTTCTCGTCCTCTACAACTCTGTCTAATGTCCACGCTGTCATAGCTGTAAGAATGTTGGAAAAACTTGATCGTGAAGAAAGTGTAGCGATCCCGTGGACCGTGCACCTTTTATAGGCGGATCATGCGTCGCATATAATGGCGCGTAGATCGCTTTTTTGGGCCGAACAATAAAGGCGCCATTAGAATGGTCCCGTGACGATTCCCCCACTTGGTCGTTCCCCCCCTCCCCCATAATGAGACGATTCCCCCACCATCATTTGCTCCTGATATGAATGTAGGTACGACTTGGGTCGCAAAAGGCAGCACGTGTGTGATTTTATGTGTGTCAGGATGATAGGCTTGGCTTGTAGAGCGAGGGGCAGTGTAAAGTACAAGTTTGGTGCTGCAGCTCAACGTTCAAGGTACATATTCAGGCTACAAACATTTTGCACTCCAAACTTATTGCAGAATTATTATTGCAGACTTCCAACTTACGCTGCCAATACGAATGTATGTAAGACCAGACCAGGTTTTCTGTGCCGATGAAGTCATGTTTCAAATCCAGATGTACGGATAGAACTACCTCGCTGTGAATCGGGAAAAACAGAAGTCAAAAATTGAGGCAGTGGAACTTGGGTGAATTCACCAGTATGACAGCTGCAGATTTTGGCAAAGTAGTTTTCTCATTCACGATACATTAGGCTCGTCTTCTTTGTCCTTGAACCAGGCGAGCGTGGTCCAAGGAGCAAACGTGAAGCAAGCATTTTAGGCCCTATCACAACATGGCTTTTGAAGCATGGCAGTCGAACGATGATTCAACAAAATCGAGGAGTATTTGAGGCATATTTCATGTCTTCTAGGACAAGCGACGAAGATGTATGGATGAGTACTTATTCCCATACGAAGGCTCAAAATTTGAATAGCCGCAGTTTCTAACAGCTGATGGTGGGGGAATCGTCTCAGTGAGGAAACTCGCATATCTCAGTGAGTCGTTCCCCCCCTCACCAGGCACGGTGAGGGAAACGACACATTGGGGGGAGTCGTCTCAGAGGGGGAAACGACCAAGTGGGGGAAACGTCTCACAATCATTAGAATTCAGAGAGTTACGACGACCTGCTTAGTTCAGCCAATCAGTCCTGTTATATGGACACCACTTGGTCACTTTTCCTCCGCATCGCGATTGACTATTGCAAATTTTTTTGCGCCCTATATCCTGCGTTCGTCATTATCAAGTCCTCATCGATGAGAAGAAGAAAACTCCTGGTTTTGATGTGCATACCATACTATTCTGGTGTTCTATCTTATCTTTCGGAGGACAGTCGAGGTCATCTTTCGTCTCATTCACTACCGCCTGCAGTCCTGTCGTCATCTGTTGTCTGTCTTTCCTGGAAGTAATCTCTACACACGTTTGCCATCCTATTCATGGCGCACCCTCTCACTTGCCAGCACTAGCAGTATCTACCGCTTGTTTTTAGTTTTTTCTGCGGCCGTCTGGCGCAGCCGACATTGTTTCTCTTTACTTTTGATACAAAAAAGTGCGAGTATCGCTGGCGCGAGGTGTGTAGTCTGGTCTACGGAAGTATACTCACCTATATTTACATTGCGCAATTTGCCCCTGGCACTTGTTGCATTCTTTCAGTGTCTAGAGGTAGTTGCGGGCGCGGGGGACTTTGAGACTGGATTTTGTATCTTATCTTCGTAGTTTGGTCCAGTGTGCTGCGAAAACAATGTTGTTTCTCTCATCGTCAGCGGGCGTGAAAACTACTGTACGAATATCATTTAGTTGTTCGCTGTTCAGCAGAGCCGTCTCGAAGTTTCTTTCGACATTTCGCAGGGCCTAATATATGGGTGCTGGTTGGTTGGTTGTTTCTTCCGTATATTAGACACGGCCTCTAACTAGCGCAAAAGCCTGGTGGAATACGTCGACTTCCTTGACGGCTGCGGGCAAAGTTCGCATTGTCACGTGCGCGTGGGCGAAAATACTTTCCGCTCATATCTGCGCTTCTTTGCTTATCAACTCTTCATTTTTAGAATGGAATCGCATTACGAGGTTTCATTTTTGTAGTCAGCATCGTTTTATTCAGTTGATGTGAAATTTGTCGCTAAACGATGGATGAAATCAAGAGTGAACCACTGGATGAATCGGCAAGTGCAAAAGAGATTTCCGTCTTGTAGTTCTAGGCTGAAGTAGCTGGGTTCAATCAGAGTGTTTGATACCCATGACGGGAAGAAAACCGAGAAACCTGGTCCATGATTACAGGTGGTCTTTTGTTTCATTGAACTGGTCAGTTATATGCACAAGTGTCCAACCTGGCCCTAAAAATGAGACACGCCATGAGTGATTTTCTTGACATGTTAGCTGCGGAATGCAACGGAAACGTCAACTGACGGTAGGATATGATTGTAAGCCGTGCAGGCGCAGTACTTGTAGGTTCGAGGACAGGGAGCGACCTGTCTGTAGTCCACTCCCTTATTAAGTGCCTCACGAAAGGGGTCCAGGAATGATTTGGGGGAGCGAGGAATGGTGCAGCGGATAAGTTCATGTTCATGTTCATGTTTTACCACATCACCAAACGCTTATGCGCACTCGAGGGTGAAGGGACACATTTTACACGAAATTATTCACCGGCCCGCGAGTCGAACACTCGCCCGTAACTGCGCACCAGGCGTGAGAGGCAGACGCCTAACCCAACAGGCCACGAGGCCGGTAGTAGATGCTGTAAGTGTTGTGGCTTACTCGAGCAATAATGGCGGACCTTTTGGTCTAAAGTTTTAGCAGTGAAAACCTATGTATTTAGCGCATGCTGTTGTATGCTGCCATATGCTGCAGCTATTTCAAACAGTAGCAAGGCCATACCATACGAAGCAAATTCGGGTCGTTACGGCCATAAAAGTCAATAATTTTATTAGAACCACTCCCCCTGTGCAAAGCCTTCATTGTTTTTTGCTGTAGGTTCACTCAGCGGAAAGTGAGAACATAAAAACTTTTATGATTCAGCCTGAGGGGTCCTCCAGCCCAGAGCTAGAAGTCTACAAGTGCGATGGGTGATGCGAGAAGGGAAGACATTTTAGGCAAAACACTTGTGCTCATGAGTTCCTTTAGACTTCAGGGCTTACGCCAGCGTTTGCTAGTGTTGTGAAACGGCAACGAGTTCACATTGATTGTGAGTCCTCCCAGACTTCCAGAAAGTGAAAATCCAACTGGAATCCAGTATGGATCCATTTAAAAACCCAACTGAATGTAGTTGGAATTCTGGTGCATGTTTGTGGACTCTGGCTGGAATGAACTAGAATCCACTAAATTCAAAAATAAAAGTGTGTACCATCCGCACAATCCTGCTAGATCCTCGTAGATCCTCTACTACCGCCGCTTTATGTCCAATGGTATTTTATTGCAATGGACAACAATTTTAGATCATATATCGATCGATCGTACCAAGCTCGCAGGCTAGAGAGTATCGTATCATTTATCATGTTTTCGATACCTGCATAGAATATATTGCCATCCGCATTCCTGGGGGTTAGAGATCAATACCTTTCCTGCAGGGAGGCATCGGACTAGTCGGTTCGAGCCGTCGTCGTTTTTCCGCTCAGAAATAAAGTACCTACAGCGCTGATCATCTATGATAAAAGCTTTCTGACGCGAGAACAAATGGCAGAGTACACTGCATGGGGGTATAAGTAGCCTAGTTTCTGTTCTGATAATCAAAAGTATTCCAGTTTTGCACCCCTTCCCCCAAGGGATAGGTCGGGATCACTTTTCCGGAATGGGGATCAGGCTAATCCCGATCGGGATTTTTTGCATTTTTTGTTTTTTGCCTATGAGCGTATTTTCCCTGACCGAAGCACACTTTAGTCATCCAAGTTTTTCTTAAAGCTTTTTCGTAGGCCGATTTTCAATCATATACGAATTGCGATCGTCATCATCGATTCGAGCTGATGTTGCTGTTGCCTCTTCATCGGTTCTGCTGCTGCTTCATCGAAAAGATGGATCAGAGTGTACCTAGCGTGACTACATATATGCAGAATCCTAATGCCTTAATGATCCCAACCTGTCCCTACTTTTCCCCCCCTCACCCCTAGCCTAGTATATATAAACGGCCCTTGACTAGAATTGTTTCAGGCTTCTCAACAAGCATCGACCTCGGTGGTGCCTCAAATCATCAGCGGCTCAGTGCTATCACTGCCATTTGTTAACTGTAAATTTTGCGAGTCATTCGGCAGCGAATTTCCAGTCGTTCGTGAAAGTTTAGAAGATCACGCTGGAATTCATTTTCGACAAGTTTGTATTGTTGAACGAGGAGTTACATTTTTGGAAATTTTCCATGCATGTTTTCCTAATTCTGAGTATCAATCGGATCGAATATCGCCACGACAAAATATCAGGTATGACCTCACTTGATTTCTTCAGTTCTCTGCGTTCCATCGTTGAATCAAGATTTTATGAGGTTCAAGTTTTCATGTCCTGCTGAGATTTTATCGTTGTGATTTCAAATATTCAGGAAAATATACTGTTTTTGGGGTTGTACTGTTTTCTGTTGTAGCTGTGATCGAAATTTGCCTCAAGAATCCATAAGTCGGTCCAGCAGCTCACCTGGGGTAGCATTGCCCGTAAGTCAAAGACCCGTGGTTGCGTCTCAACCATCGAGAGGCTCGGACGAAATGTGGTGTCATCGATTGGCTCAGCGGATTTTGGCCAGCGGGTTTTCGATTTTGAGAGAAGGACTATTTTGTGCATTATGCTCAGCCAAGATCAAACCGATTGTAACAACTGATGATGTACTCGATCACGTGACTATGTGGCACTTGACTGTTGGACGGTACGAATGTGGAAGTTATCCTTGTGGTAGCGATGAGACCATATCGTTGGTGAAAGATCAAATTCGCATTGTAAAATCGAGCCGAATCGATTTCCGAGTGGAGAATCCAGAATATTGGCTGGCAGTCAAACAACGACTACATGAATGTTTCTTGGACGACGAAGTGAAAGTTGATGGAAGAGATAAGAAGACAGATCATAGACCTGTCGTTGAAGAAGTGGAAGTCGACTTGGATCAAGAGCCCAACGAAATACCTTTGGATATGTCTTTTGTGGAAGCACTGCCCGAGATGGCGGATTGTTTTGCCAGACAGCCCGTTTTGGACATGGCGCAGAGTCGATATGGCAGTCCTTGCATACTGCCTGATAGCCTTGTGGTTCCGACGACTCAAAGGAGCTCACTAAAGAATCCGACTTGCGAGTTAGAGACGATCGATACAATTGCGCAATCAGAAAATTCGATACAATTGAGTCGAAGAAACGAGCAAGATTCAGACGAAAGCGATTCGAGCAAAGACAGAATGATGCATCGAGGAGCGCCTGTTGAGCAGTTGATTTACAAAGAGCATGAGAAAGAAAAGAAGTTAGAAGAGGAACCGTTGAACCAAGATGATAAAATTGATCCAATGGCACCTGAACAGTTGATGGACAAGGGGCTGAAAAAACAACTGACGACGAGTCTTGATCTGGTTTCATCGCAAGGCCCAACTAAAAAGAGCGGGCTCCATAAGTCTGGTTCAAGCAGCAGTGATAGCAAAAGGGGACGATTGGCGAGTGATGGTGTGCCCGCTCCTAAGGTTCGACCTCGCAGCAACGAATGCAATCCGAGAAGATTATCGTCGCCTCGCCACTATAGTTCTGATGACCAACGTCAATTGTCTTCGACTCATCGGCCAGTGGATTCGACAGCGTCTGATTCTTCACCAATTTCACGTGGATCACGGTGTCTCAAAAGCATATCGGGTAATTTGGGCCAGTCGACTAAAGAGAATCCTGGTGGTTCTTGGCGGGTGATGAAACGTAGGAAGACGAGTCAGGATGGACAGAGCAGTGGCCACGAAAAGATGGATGGACCACCAGTCGGCTGTGGCTCGGGTGCAAATACTGCTTCTGCTGGTCATCAACGTCCAATGGACCAAAGTAGCCCTGAGAAGACTTCGTATCGTCGAGACCAAGATTCAAGAGCAGCAGTTACATCAGGCTCAGCCAGCAGCTCTGTTCAGCGGAAGCAAATGTGTGTTCCAATCGATGAGCTATTCAATATCGATGGCACATCTTATCATTGCACCCGTTGTTTCGAGCGTCTTACAAGTCCTTACGAGGCGAGCACTCACGCAAAGGCCGTGCATCAAATGGTAGTGACATCGCCCAAATCCAATCTACATCACGGACATACTACGGAACCTCAGAAAAGCAAAAACGAAGCCAACTGGTCGCAAGGACGAACGAGTCAACTAACTGACGCGAGGCCGCTGCCGAAGATCTCGAAGGGAAAAAAATATTTTGAGAGAAGGATGAAAACAGCCGGATGGTCAAATACAAGGTAGGGAAGACTATGTTTTGTGGAAACAATCTGATGGTCATGAGTTTTGAATTTTGGACGAGATGACTTCAAAAAGTACAGTTCCATCATCAACATTTGAGTGATGACTGATTGTGTATGAACTTGATTGCCAATACTTACATTCTGATGGAATACTATGAGCTTCTAAGTGAGCTCAGTTTTGGTTACATTATCTGTTAGCTGTTATGTCGAGCACATTTGCCTCGTGTTTGTTTTAAAGATGTATTACGAAGTATTTCTGTCCAGCAGGGATGAGCTGAATCTTGAAAGCGTGTAGGTCTGTTTGTTACATTTATGGGACTGAACAAGTGAACAGTGCCTGTTTCTAATGTGTATCTGCGTTTCACCAGTGCCTTTTGCATCGAGTTTCTGAATATGTGGTCATATGCACTAATTTCGAGTACTGTATATACAGTATAGAATTAAGGGCTTTTGTGTTGCAGCAGGCGACATGTCAATACTTCCATTCTGGGATGGGAGCCGAGTGCGGGTGATCACGAAACGGTAGTTGGGAAAATATTCCATAGGTGGTAGGTCTCTCTGGCATAAAATAGGTAATCAAATCACATGCGCAGGGGGAATCAAACGTTGTCAGTCGCGTGAGGCGAACATTTGAAACGTGTGTTTGACGAAGATCTCGCCTAAATCTTGTCTATTTTTGCACTGCATTCAACAGATAAGATTTATCAAGACAAGATAAGCTGCGTAAACAGTTGGTGCTGGCATGACATGATCAGCAAGGAATGCTGCTACTGTTGCACAAGTTTATTCATTTTGTCTGAGAAAATAACCTTTTCCAACATCACACTCCCTCCAACCCAAACAAAAGGCCTTCCAACCTGATCACACTCTTTTCTTCTGTACTTGGCTGCAACATAGTTAAAGCCAGTGCAAAGATTCAAGAGACCAAACAAAGACGCTTCTCGCAATACGGCACAATTAGTGCTATAAAACCTTTTTCCAAGCGTGGTCTGTCCTGGACGAGGTTTGAAAAAAATCTTCTGAAATCTTTAGGAATAATATGATTTGATGGTTTCTACACTTATTTGCCCAGAGTGAAAGTGTCCCCACGCATGCTCAACTGATAGAGTACATACTCTGCCACTTGAGCATCTGCCATCACTGGGATCCTGGATTTTGATTTCCTCAGCGAGCCGCTAGGTCGAGAGATAAATCGATCGAAGACTTAGTGGTGACATGGTGCGTTTCGGGGTCATCTATAAGCACAGCACTGGAATTGGGGAGGGTGTTATTACAATGACCACTGACCCTGACCTCGGGCATAGCTGAAGGAACCAGCAAGTGCATATGTGAATGTGGTGAACGGACAAAGTCGGAAGAAGTGATTCAGCTGTCCCCATCTTAACAAAATGTTCCCGTGTCCTCCTACCCTCTAACTACTTTAAGGGTTCACTGGTGTTCTTTGGCGCAGTGCAGTTCATGCCATGTTCCACTGGCTCCAAACAAAAGCGTGCATATTCAAGGCAGAGGTACTTATCCTGCTGTAACAGGCCGGAGCTCAACGCTGGAGATGGTCCAGGCAGGCCTATACGTAGGGCCCAGAGATACCAACCCGACGGGTTTGCGATCGCCTGGAAAAGCCTTCCAGCCAGTAAAGGCGACCACAAACTGCTCCGTGTATAAGGCAATCAAATGCACTCCCTTCTCCACAGGCCGAACATGTCAACATGTACAGCACTGATGTAGCACATCGGCCGCCAATCGAAAACTTAAAAAGCTACGCACCGAGCGCGGAAGCCAGACGCCTAACACACTGCGCCACTAGCTGCACAACGTCTGCCATATCTGACAGAAACGCCGAGGTTATTGTCGAGGTCAATGGACGGAGTTGGTGATGGCACTATGACAGGACTGGTGTGTGGCATAACACCAAACCATCGAGACCCCTGTCTTGTGGCAGTGGAGCATCACGGTAGAAGAAGCAGTTTTGACTCACTGACAAAAAAGCCTTGCTCCGTATGACCGGTCTCATTTAAAGGACACGTGGAGGCTCGACCAGCAATCGATACTCTGCACGGAGCCGGCAGCTGAGAGTGTCGCCCATCAGGGTCATGTTTCAGCCACGGACTAGGTCGACAGATTCGGTTGGCTGTTCTGGGTTATTGATGGTGTTTAAGCTCGACTGGTCACTCCCTCCAGGAATACGGACCCAGTCGTATTACACCAAGGCACAGTGACTAATCCCGCCTGAAAGTGATTGGCTTGGTCAACGAAATTCTGATGCGTGCGATGCCGATGATGTTAAAAAATTCACACCTAACGCGCTTGTCGCGATAACGCTGTTTTTTTATTTATGAATACCCTGTCTCTGTATCTGGCCATCACAGGTATCGAGGATTCTCAATTTAAATTTACCGCTGACGCGAGTACAGTGCATTGCAGCCTGAGCATCATCTTGTTTGTGCGCCAGTCGAAAAGTGTACTGTAGTCGTCAGCGTACTCCAGTTTGAAAGGAAAAGGTGATGTTAGCATGGCTTTTTGAAAATTTCACTCTCTTTCGGATCGACATTTGTACGAAATCGGTTTTATCAAAGGTGAAGTGAAAAATTTTTGAAAAATTTAAAATTATCTTTCAAATTTTAGCTGACGTTCGTTATTGAAATTCGGTTTTTAGAAATCGAACATGAAGCTTATTTGCGAGGTTATTATTATGAAAACGGGCAGTACTGGCGGGTCGAAACCGAAGCCGAGCAAGTCTACGCTCACAATTTTCCGCGAATCGAAGACGAAACCCGTTCAATTAAGGATTTCCTCGTTAACAAAGCCGAAAATAGATGTGTGTTTGGGAAAGGAAAACGTGGGCGCAGTTTTCAGTAGAATGATGGACAAAGGAATGACGACTCTTCGTTTTGTTGAGCCCGCACTCGAAATTATGATCAGTAAGGTAAGCTGGCATCTGATTAGCAATATTTTTCACCGATTTAAAATGCGTTTTTGCGTTTTTGTGAAGCGCTTCTTTTTTTTAGGCTGACCCCGTTCAGTTATCAGCTTTTTTAAAAGTTTTCAAAGCGGCTGTTTCGGGTCAAGATATTTCATCGATGCCCAATTCTGTGTCGTCCGCGCAACAAGCCACGGACGCTCAAATAAAATCGACTCCATTGAAATTGAAAATAACTCAACGTCGAGATTATCCTTTCTGGACGCCATTCGCTTCGTCGCTCGCCGTTTTACTCGTAGAAAACTGTAAATTGACAGAATTCGATAACAGAATTCTGAAATTAAGGCATTTAACTCAAGTTTGGTTGACGGGAAACAAATTTTCCGGCGATCATCTGAACGGAATTTCGATGAATGCTTTACAGCGTTTGTCCTGGTTGGATTTGTCTCAAAATGAAATCGATCGTTTGCCCGATAATTTCTGTCGTCAGCTGCCAGCCAGTTTGAAAATCTTATCCTTGGCTTCGAATCGATTATCAGTTCTTCCTGACGCCTTATTCGAGAATAAAACTCTGGCGTTAGTCAGTTTGGATTTATCGAATAATCAATTGCAAGTTTTGAGTAAGAAAATTTCGTTAATGCGAGAAAGTTTGAAACGATTCGACGTCAGTCAAAATCAATTATCGATCGTGCCAGCTTCGATTGGGAAATTGAAATTAGAATGTGCGGATTTTAGTAGCAATCCATTCGAGGCCGTCGTGACGGGCGGACGCCAACGAGCGACCAGCATGGACGGGCCGAGCACTGTGGCTTCGTTGGCCGAGATAGCGGCCGCTTGCATCGCAGAGAACAGGTGAGTCCTTTGAACACTCGCATGACAGAACCAGAAATGGATTGACTCGGGCGATGAGTGGGCGATTGCAGACTTCTGGGCAAGGCGAGGCTACAAATCCTAGATGGTAGGGGTAAAAGGGACAGTGTCATCCAGTGTACGGGATAACGGCGCCTCACTTGGGACCTGTTTGGTCAAATCACCATCATGTACTGTAGCATATGTCTCGGCCTGGCCCCTGTGGGCGATAATTGCCTCGCGTGTTCTGTATTCATCATTTGAGCTTGGGCGTAAACATGAACAGGACTTGGCCGAATATGGCGGGATCATTAATCTCTGTCTTGCCTGCCCATTTCTGTCCCAAACAGTGATCGTGAGTGGGTGTGCAGAAAATCCTGCGATGGACTGATTTGTTTTTTGCTGTTCACAAGATTTCCTGCACTCGGCGTAGTCGGACAGAAATGTGCACCTGTAGGAGCAAGTATGGTTTGATCCCGTGCGTGCCCATAGCATACATGGCGCAGAATCAGCCGATCTGACTCCAGCATCCATCGACCGATTCGGCTTAAGCCTGGATCCCGATCCTGATCCAGGGTGTGCATCGGTCCGATCCTACTGATCCGCTTCAAAAAATGTTGATCGGTGAGTATGACGTCTTCACCAGCCTGCTCTGCTTACTCGCTGTCTCACTTTCTATCAGACCAGCCCAAAGGACACCAGAGGATCAACCATCGCCCAAAGTGGAATTAAATGCTGACTTCAGGGAAAAAAAGGGATTTTTTCATCATAGCATGCCATACTTTATCAGTTTCCAACATATAAAGCGCAACAATTTTTAGTTATCAATCCGGGCGATCCAGCAGTCGGATCATATCGGTGGATCGGTCGATGCTGGGCAGAGGGATTTGAGGGAGGGGTGGGTCAAGTTTTTAGTTTAAAGTTTGAGCTAAGGATGGTTTGGAGAAAGGCTGTATTTCAGTGAAAAAGTAAAACTTTCTCTAGACAAATTTGCTAATTGGCATAGAATATTAAGTTTCTGAGGTTTCCCGCCAATTTCAAATTTTTCAGCTGGTTTGTTGCGGAAGCTAGTCGAAATGCGTGGGGAAAACCAGTTGTTTTAGCCAAGCTTTGAAGTGTGAGGGCATGAAATGCCACAGTTGCTATCGTTTGATGTCCGCCCTTGTCGAGCCAACTGCCCTCAGGCATTGATGAAAAGTTTCTGTCATAACATGCGAAAAGGAACGCCATTCATTTTCTTTGCTGTCTAAATTTTGAAAGATTTTGCACTCTCTCACTTTTTGCAGTGATTTTGACGACGTCTACAGCAAACAAGAAAATTTGAATTCCTGTAAAAAGTCAAGTTAGCATGAAATCTAAGGGATGGCTTTTGCGACGTCAAGCTTACAATTTGATCATACAAAATTTTTTTATTACTCGAGACATGATACCCAGATTACCAAGCATTTTCTTGTTTTGTGCGGATGCTGCGTCCTTGGGAAGTCACTGACTGGAAAATTCTATGAAACTCAATCAGTGGAAAAAGATTTCTTGAAATGATAATGACATGATCAGGGGGAACTAGGAATAGGTCGGATCACCTTTTTTCGGGATCGGGAGTTTTTCACTTTTCGGTTTTTTCTATGGACCCATTTCCCTCACTAAAACACACTTTAGTCATTCGGGTTCTTAAAAGCTTTTTTTAAGGCCGATTTTCGAACATATATGAACTGAAATTGATGACTGCATTTGCAGCTTCGATATACGTCCAGCAATGTCAGCGTAGGTTTAAAGCTTTACTAGCACGGGGGTGAGATTGCTGTGATATGCAGTCACCATGTAAAATAAGGTTGGCATACTTCATTTTGCTCTGATCCGTATCATTGGTTTAAAGTGCGAAGTGCGTGCAATTTAACTTTCTCTGAAAATTCGATTTTCGCATTTTGTAAAATAATGATACGGATCAGCATCCGAAACCAGGGGGGGTTTAGCCCCCGTGACCCCCCTCTACGCTGGACAAATTGTCAATTTTGTAATGTTAAAATTTTGAAAAACAGGTCTGACCCCCCCCCCCCCTTTAGACAATCCAATAATTAGTGACCCCCCCCCCCCCCCCCCCCCCCAAATGGGAAAGCTAAGGAAATGCCGACCCCCCTCCCTTCCTCGATGAGCCAAAATTTGGTGAGCCCCACCTCAATCCTGACCCTGCCGCGACTTTTGGCGCGGCAGGGTCTGGACCAAGGGTGCAAGTATACAGGGTCAAGCTCTAAAGTACAAGTCACATTCTCGAAGTAAAGAAAAATCAGCGAACAGAGGCTGCTCGGTAACTTTATAGGAGTCAGCTCGCTGATAATCAAATATTTTTAAATTTGCCGCGCCCACTGATGCTCAGGTGCGAGAACTTTATGACAGTCGGGAGGTAAGCTTGGCTAGCGCAGTGAGAGGTTTGCACGAAACGCCTGTCATTAAGTTTTGCTCTCGCGGAATAACCGATATTCAAGGAGCTGTAGCAACATTATGACAGAGGACTGAACTCCAGTGCCAGCCAGACTGTCAGACTTAAAACTTGTGCCCCTGCTAGAAAACGGGGACGCTGCAACCAGCGTGAGACCTTCTCTGTCGATTGAGTATTGCTGCCTCCAAACCGTGTGCGCAAGCAACGAAATGCAGTACGATCACAGGGCTCAGGCTGGGCAGGGTTGGTTCCGGTTTAAAAACCTTAAAAACAGTTTGAAAACTGTGCGAAAAACCTGCGAAAATAAGGGAAAATGACAATCTTTGAGCCAAAATCAGCAAAAACTAAAAAAATTGCATTCCAGGGTTCAAGTCGTAAAAATTCAGAGAATAATTTTGATTTTTGTCTAGGAAACATGGAAAAATCAGTGGAAAAAATAATCTTCCAGGGAACACTTAAAGGTTGAATTTCGAGGTTTCAAACTGCGAAATTAAGAAAAATCCAATTTTTGCCTGGGGTTTGGAAAAATCATCTTACGCGCCGTGTGTGAACCTTATTAATGAAACAAGTTTATAACGCATTGGTAAAAAAATTGTGGTTTTGCTTCCTCGACCCCCCCCCCCCGCCTTTTAAGGCCCCAAAAAATTTTGGACCCCCTTCTGGCCGAGCGGTAGGTTTCGGATGCTGATACGGATCTGAGCAAAATGAAGTATACCAACCTTATTTTACATGGGGACTGCATATCACAGCTCTCTCACCTTCTTCAAGGTTACCTCCCGTGCTAGTATAGCACGGGGGGGGGGGGGGGGGTAACCTACGCTGACCTTGCTGGACGAGTATAGAAGCTGGAAATGCGCTGATCAATTTCAGTTAATTTATGATTGAAAATCGGCCTTAAAAAAGCTGGGTTACCTGCTCACGCCCATACTGGGTGTGGGTTTTAGTAATACGCCAGATCTCAATTACAAGAGGGGATTACAGATGTGCCAGGCCAAAAACCCAGGACAGGTAGGCAGGTAGATAAACAAGGCATGGAGGGTTAAGAGGTGACAATGATTGACGTCAGTTCTCTAAAGCTCCTCTGCCAAACGTCACCCGTCAGGAGATGTTTCATTCATGGACCAGGTCGAGCAACAGCATGTATGGGCGAAAGCAAAGATAAAGATTTGTCAGTTGCTTCCTCTCGCCTTGTATACGTTAATACGCACAGGGAAAAACCTAAGAATTTCTTGCAGGCCAGCTTCTCTCCTGACTCTCCCCCTAGCTATCTCATAGCGGTGCACAAATTTCTAGGAAACAGGAGAAAATGCTGGCCCCGTCTGGCCAGATCCTATCCAATAGCTATAGCCCTTGTCAAACTGCAACCATCCCAGGGGAGGGATAGGTCAGTTTTCTGATCCTATCAGGATTTGACACATCCTGATACTGATCCCGACATTTAGGCATCGGGATTCCGCACAATACATATATTGTGGATACAATCACGCTAGGTTCTCTCTGATCCATCACATTTGCAATGAAGAGGCAGCAACATCAGCTCAGATCGTTGATAACGATAGCCACACTGATTTTGCTTAAGCCTAGGCTGACCCTGCTGGACGTGTATCGAATCTGCAAATGCACCGATCAATTTCAGTTTTATAGATGATTCAAAATCGGCCTAAGAAAAAGCTTGAAAAACATGAATGACTAAAAAGTGTACGATAGTGAGGAAAATAGGATCATATGCAAAAAATCCTGATCCTGATCGGGATTGCCCTCTGTTCTTGACACAACGTGAGACTCAACTGCTGTCCATCGTGTACGTGTTTTACCACATTACCAAACGCGTATGACACGCGAGGGTTCTCATTCACCTGTTGACCCAGCTAAAAATCAAATCGGACCGCATTTACACGATGGCTGGTGAAAGTACAGTACTGCTCTCGCCACACCGGAGTCCAGATGCTATGCGGCGAAGGTTATGTGCAGTCCTTGTCTCAAGTTTATATTTTTGTCATTTTTACAAGGAACCCAGGCGATAATTCCCGAATTTTTGAAATCTATTGTCTGAGAGACGCATTTTCATCAGACCTCAGGAATAGTTGCGGCCTCAGAGGTAGGGTGGTGAAACATGCGCAGCATGGGTGCCCATATACTCTTGCAAGTACGGGCAAGGTCGGCTCGGCTGGGTTAGGGGGTTTGGGAAGGGTAGAGATCAGATCAGATCAGATCAGATCGCCTAAGCCTGATCTGATCGCGTGTGAGACAGGTCAGGGTCGGGTCGAGTAAGTGAGTTGTATGACTGTTTACATAGAGTACTTTAGGCTGGCTGGACAATTGGCCTGTGCTTGGTCAGTCGGGTCAGGTCTTGGTCCAGCCCAGATGCAATTTGATCGCTTTCGCTTCCTTCCTGCTGGATCTGAGGCGGGGGTGGGTTCGGAGGAAGGGTTCAGTGTCCTGGCTGCCCAGCAGGGTTTACCCGCTACCCCCTTGCCCATACTTGCTCTGTTGCTCTGTGGCCTTCAAGTTTCAAGGATGGCTCAATTTCAGACTGGGCCTTTCATGGCTTCCTGCCTCACTCGAAGCATACGTGGCGTATGTCAGGACATTGCAATGCGATATTTGCGGTCGGATGTCGTTGCCGTCACGTGCTCGACTGGAACGGTACTCGTTAAATGTCCGCTATATTTCTGCTACCGTCGTCTCGAGTGGCGCGGGCGGGGGTGGCCTGGTGTCCGTTGAAGGAGTCTGCTGTTCTCAAGCTTGCTCAAATATTTTACGCAGTGGTGGTTTCTTTTAGGTGGGCACATGCAATTTTCATAGTTTTCTCACTTCATTTTGTAATTGCGATATGACTTACCGAATTTTTTTGTTCTTTGATGCAAATTGTCTCGCAGTCCATTTTTTGGCGACTCGAAAATTTTGTATGCACTTTTTTGTCGATACTGACAATCAAGGTTTGGGGTGCACCAGCACTGACTGGTGCGAGGAGATGCCACTGCTACAGCTGGTTGAAGGGGACCAATTGATACTGTGAACACAATTTGGCTCGTCTACAACCAGCTGAAGCGCAGTGCAAGGAGACAGTGAATTGCAGCACACTGTTGATGGTCGCCTGTTACAACCAGCCATTAGCACGAATGGCCTTGCATGCAGCCACTTCTCGTAGAGAAATAAGCAAAAGTGTTTCCGTGCGAGAAAAATGACGACACAGCTTTTGACGCCTACGACTTTGACGAATTTCGAAACGTCAGCCATTGAGTTGTTGAAAGAGAGAAAGGAGGGGGCAGCTGCAAACATAGAGAACTCGTCCAACCAACCAACGTCCCAACGGCTCGGATCGCATTTCGGGGGTATTTAAGCCAGTCCAATACGCGTAATCGAGTTGGAAACGGCCCCGGCGCCCCCGAGGCTAACTAGCCGCTTGTGGCGCCCGACACGAACAAAGCTCGTTCAAAAAGTGCGCAACACGTGCCTCGAAACGAGTGTCTCCTAAAAATTCTAGAACCTGGCGTAAGAAAATGATTGTGCGCGGTTCGACTGGCCAAACACGAGACACATTTTCACTGGATTCTGCAGTTTCGACCATCCTCGGACTCATGCAGGAAAACATCCGTTCATAAGCGCAAACTAAATGAAACTGGCTTCCTTTTCTAAACGGCACAAGGCGAAAGCAGCAAATTCTGACTTAATTTTCCTTCCGTGCCAGAAACAAATGCGAAAGCGGGTCTAATCACGGGGCCAGCTCATTTCGAGCTCGGCCTGGGCTCGGACGAAATTGGCTAAGAGGTAGCGGCAAAACTAGCCGATCACTAAGGCCGACACGGTCTCGTTAGCAAGGCCAAGAAATCTTGCGCTTTGCCCCGTCGAAGAGCGAGTAGAAACGTTGGAAGAGGAAAATAGGTGTAGGCGTATAGGCACAGCCCGTCGTCTCCAAATATAGAAAGGGAATGATCAATAAACTGCTCGGTGAAGGATAGCTCTCCTCCAAACCGAGGCCCCTACTCTACGCGTGTCTCCAATACGGACGAGATATTTAAATAAAACACTTCGGGCCATTTTCACTCAATTTTAACACAAAAAATTTTAACTGTTATCAGCCAAAAAATTGTCATATTCCAAGTTTTTGTATCAAGAACTTACCGAAATAGCGTTGTTTGGTTCGGGCGTGGTTGGAGTATATTTCTCGGAGGTCATATACAGGGCGTACTATTTTCGAGAGCCGAGCGCATTCCGAGTTGGTCCCAGCCCGCCTCGACGGCAGTCTCAAAGCCTAACATTGTGTTGGAACTCAAATTGAAGCAGGCCGAGCGCCCGGAAGCGTCGGCCTGAGCCTCGGATTGCGCTCGCCTTTACTCGAGGGATCCATCATTTTTCGCTTCAAAGCAAAAGACGTTCCAGAAGCTGTGAACGAGCATAGATCGAGCGCCGCTTCTTTCACTCAAAATGGGTTCCGCATTTCGCCATGCGCATTCCGCTCGCAAGGCCAGCTTCATTTTCAAAGCGACTGGAGCAACGACATCTTTTCTAGTATCATCGTTTTTAGGCGCGCCTGACTGCTGCGCTATGCATATGAGAGACGGGGGGCACTGAGAGGGGGTACAAGTCCCTCTGCTCCTTGACTCCTGTCTCAAGTATAATGAATTATTGTCCACTTTCTCGTGCTTAAAGCACGCCAACATAAGATACCTACTTAATGGAGCCACAAGGTTGAGCCTTCGAGAGGTTGCTACTCCACAGTTGGGGGGGGGGGGGGGATATCAGAGTTGAAGAAAACCAGGCAGTATACAGTCTGTGTTATGTTTGCTGTATACTGTACCTCCTGTGCGCTTGTGTTTGCCTGTATATGGATGCACTATATTTGTGTACTGTAGATGCCATACGACTGGTGTAACCAGCATTCCTAGCGGCGGGGAGGCGGCTACTCTCCCCTGGCTGGGAGACGTCTACTTCTTGGACTGATGTTTCAGCCGCAGGTATAGTCGAATTACTCTCCTGCTCCAGGTGGAAGTGACTTTGGTATTTATGCACTATCTCCTGCCGCCCGGGTGCGCTGGTTACACTGGGTCCCTATTTACTGGAGGGAGTGGCTGGGCAAAAACTCAGGTTAGCCAATCAAGTTGTCGAAACTAGTCCGTGGCTGAACCGTCATTCTTGCCCTCCCAGCTACCTGCGTGTAAAGTGTAGAGGCTCGACTGGCAGTTGATCCTCTGCAAGGAGCCGGCGGCTGGGAGTGTCACTCTCCAGGGTGACGTTTCAGTTATGTATCAGGTCGGAAGACTTGGATGGCTGCCCTGGGTTTTGGTCTGGTGCAAAAGCTCCACCGGTCACTTCCTCCAGTAATCCTGCTCCACCGGTCACTCGTTTCCACCAGCTCCACCCAGTTGTATTACAGGAGGATCGATTGCCAGCCGAGCCCCTACATACAGTGCCTAGTTCAGCTTAAATAGTTAAGCGATCATAAAATAAGGGTCCTTGTTTCGCTGACAAAATCTGGCGTCTACCCACAATGTGAGAACTTATATTCTTCGTGTTCCAGCAACTTGGCGGTAGCTGAGCGAGTGGTTTTATCGTCTAGTCAGTCAGTGCGCGCACAGTTCTGATAAGAATTGCCCCAAATGTGACCTTTAAGTTAGTTTAGTCATTGCGCTTACTTAGGCCAGCTAGTCTTGTTGAAAAAAGGCTGTCGAAAGTGAAACTATGATGCTGAAAACTACTTTCAATACTGTAAATTACTGTAAGCCTGGCCAGGTCCGACATCAGATACCTGACCCAGAAAGTCAGGTCGGGTCGGGTTTTTATTTTGGAGCCCCAAAAACGGACTCATGTCTCGCAGATGGACCAAAATTTCTGATATAGATTGGCTTTTCAAACTTCTTCTTGTTCTATTTCAATAAAATTGATTCGGAAATACAGAAGATACGAGTATATCTTCAGCATAACAAATGTGACATGACATGACATGACATGACATATAGATACAGTGTGACATGACATGACATGACGTTTTCAGATACAAACAGACGAATGTGGGCGCCTTGCTGCCTCTTCACCCTGCTTCATGCACTTTAACTTTTCCCTATTGATCACCCGAATTTTCGAGTCTGATCACTCTTGCTGGTGGTTCATTGTGCCATCGCCTGTTCGACCTGTGCACGACATGCATGCGCGCTTCTTGCCTCTCGCTGCGAGTGAGCATCGGCTGTACGTCTGCAATCAACAGGATTCATGTAAAACAGCCTCGAAGAATCGCACAGAAGCAGCCTGACTCGTTGATTTTTTGTGACAGCTTTCAGCCGTATAAGCGATAGCATTAAGTCAAAACTATCCGAAAACAGATGATCAACATATTGGAGAGGATCCATTTGCTGCACTGGTATACTTCATTCGAGACACTGAAAAGCAGCTCGCAGCAGACAGTCATAGCTGAACGTTGAACAAAGGTCACATTCGCGCTCAGAGTTGGGTTCTCGGCGCCAGCAGGATGTGCTTTCCCCAGGATTCCTGGCACAAAGAGCACATTTTCTGGCCGCTACACCGCTTGCAACCCTGCAGTGCGTTGATGTGGTGAAAGATCAATGGGCTTGCAAGTCAGGTAACACAGTTTGTTCGTGGGCATGTCGACTATCCACAGTCTACGATAGCGCAAGGGTGCTTGCTGCTTCATCGATCTCTCATGGCCGCCCAGTGAGATAGGTCTGCTTGGTCTGTGAGGAAGGTATGCGTGGTGTCCTTGTTGGCCGCTTGACACGCAATCACCTAAAAGAGGCATGAACCCTGCAGTATAGTGGGAGGCTTACTTGGAGGGTTTATGAGACCATCCGTGGTTTCTTCTGCAGGCAGTGTCGGAGGGCACCCGGCGCGGGTGGGGTGGGTATCATGCACAAACACAATATTGGTGAACTCAGTTGAAGGACTGGCCGTGAGTCATTGCAATCGATTTGTTTTTCCGCAGCAAAGAGACTGCACCTAAATCTGGTATAGCATCGTTCAAAAAAATGCAGTATGGAATGACTGAAAATCCATAGTATATGGATCCGTCTTGCTGGAACGCGACCAGTGGAGCTTTTGCACTAAGGCTTCCGACCTAGTCCGTGGCTGAAACATCACCTCAACGGGGTGTTCCCAACTTCAGCTTCCAGACCTGACGAGTCTCTAAAACAGCATTTTCCCTAAAGAAGCATATGTAAGCATAAGTGAAGTTTATAAAAGCAGGAAAGAATTGGCAAATTACAAATCGGTTGTTCCTAGGCTACATACTTCTTTACATTCCATATCTCGAGAACAGTACGGTTGTGCAGAGAAGTACGTCACCAGAAACAACATCTCTGCCATGCACGAACCTGCAGTGTCCACGAAACGATGGTCCAGAGTGAGTATTGAATTCGCAATCAACATGACAGACGCCCTGGGGCAGAGCAGCAGAGAAGCCGAAGCGAGACAATGACCCTGGCGAGTTTAGAACTAACCCCTGGCACATAACTGCTGACACTTTTTAAACGTCAGTTTGGGAAGTTTTAAAAAGTCAGCGAAACGTAATTGTGAGCCGTCGAGGCGCTTACGAATAACCTTGACTGAACGTGCAGCCTCTGCAAGAATACATTGACTCGAATAGTCTCAGCCTCGTGCCAAACCAGCAGGCGAAAGTGCCCGAATATTAGCCACTATGAAAAAGCGCAACGTCTGACGCGTTCCGTAGAGTCTACTAGAGAAATTTTCGTCTTGTCTAAAATACGTTAGACAGAGAAAAGGGTCTTCTGAAGCTGGTGCTTGCTCCGCATAGCCTTTCCTCAATTGCCAGCCTCGGAACGAGTGTTGGGCGGTTTATAAATAGTTGCACTTTATCCCACGCCACGCACGCGCCACCAGTCACAGTGAACAGGCGACGAATCTTTCGCCGTGTCTCGATTTAACAGATATTGAGAAGGGTTCAGCCAACAGGCCGGCAGCAATTGCCTAAGCAAACAGATTTAGAATGGACGCTGGATTAGACAGCTACTAGGCCGCAACATCGTACTAGGACAGCCATAGTCGCAGAGATACATTCTAAAAATTCACTTGAATGGCTTCCACAATGTCTGACAAGATCTCTCTTTTCTGCTAAACTAACCTGTGTCGTGTTCTTTACTGTAGTTTTTGGCAACGACAAATCTTTTTTAACTTGCACATCAGTTCGATCCTGACATGCACTTGCTCTCATCGTCACTCAGTTTTATTGCCGGCACGATTCCACGCCTGAAATAAACTGTACAGTTAGTGCATCGGATCAATCAGTGATAAGAAGTTGGACATGCATGAGATGAGTCAGTGATAAGAAGTTATACATGCATGGGATCAGTCAGTGATAAGAAGTTAGAAGTGCATGAGATGAGTCAGTGATAAGAAGTTAGACATGCATGAAATCGGTCAGTGATAAGAAGTTGGACGTGCATGGGATCAGTCGGTAATAAGAAGTTGGACGTACATGGGATCAGTCAGTGATAAGAAGTTGGACATGCATTCGATCAGTCAGGGATAAGAAGTTGGAGATGCATGAGATCAGTCAGTGATAAGAAGTTGGAGATGCATGAGATCAGTCAGTGATAAGAAGTTGGACATGCATGAGATCAGTCAGTGATAAGAAGTTGGGCATGCATGAGATCAGTCAGTGATAAGAAGTTGGACATGCATGAGATCAGTCAGTGATAAGAAGTTGGACATGCATGAGATCAGTCAGTGATAAGAAGTTGGACATGCATGAGATCAGTCAGTGATAAGAAGTTGGGCATGCATGAGATCAGTCAGTGATAAGAAGTTGGGCATGCATGAGATCAGTCAGTGATAAGAAGTTGGGCATGCATGAGATCAGTCAGTGATAAGAAGTTGGGCATGCATGAGATCAGTCAGTGATAAGAAGTTGGGCATGCATGGGATCAGTCAGTGATAAGAAGTTGGACATGCATGAGATCAGTCAGTGATAAGAAGTTGGACATGCATGAGATCAGTCAGTGATAAGAAGTTGGGCATGCATGAGATCAGTCAGTGATAAGAAGTTGGACATGCATGAGATTGGTCAGTGATAAGAAGTTGGACATGCATGGGATCGGTCAGTGATAAGAAGTTGGACATGCATTCGATCAGTCAGGGATAAGAACATGAAGATGCATGAGATCAGTCGGTGATAAGTTACATGTGCATTTGGATCCATTTTAGCAGTGATAGGAAGGACTATCAGTCAGTACTACTCAGGTGGCCACATCACTACCACAGAATGCTATGACTATGTTTTTACCAAGCTATGCATGAAAAATACATCATTTGTGGCAAAATGTGCGAGTCGAAACCAATACCAATTGGTGAGTTGACTGATATCCTAAATTTTTTTCGACAGAACATTGCCAGTGACCGCGGTATCAAATGACGTGAATATAAACTTCTATGAATCTGTGATCTATGAAGATCACAAATTCAGCCGGACATCAAAACGTTTTAAAAACTGCAAAACATGGCTTGAGTATATTTCGCTCTGGGTCTTTCTGTAGTTATGCCATTGAAAAACGCCAAGCAGCAGAAAGGGGCGCAGAGTGGCTTTTTTATAGCACACCTCAAAAAACTCACCTGGTCCAAATGCAAGGCTGACAGGAGACTGTGTCTGTTGCGCAGTCGAAATCCTGTGGGTGCCGATTCTCATCAGCATTGGGCCCATAGGATATGGTTATATTGCCCCCGGCAGCGCGGTGTCTCGCCTGCACCATGCTTCGACGAGACGCTGGCGATGAGACTGACGTATTAGGGCCTATCAGACCATGCCACTTATTCACAATCATCGGATTTGTCACAAGTTTTGTGATACGTCTGTGCCCATTACTGGAGCCCCAGTTCGACCTTCCATGGCGTGGGTTCTTGCTGAGTTATTTTCAACCCGCCTTTATTTCTTCCCCGTAACACGTTCGCGCACACTACGATACGGTAAATGATTCTCAGGTACAAGCACTGCAGCGCGAAGTACAAAAAGGTGATTAGCGTGTAAGCTGACAGCTGCCCGCGTTAAAACCTATTCTTAAAAAAAATAAATTCATATCTTGTCTTTGACCTCGAACATATCGATGCGTATTTTGATTTTTTACACATAGTACATACTCGTGTATATATAGGTGTACGTCAATTTCGTCAATGGGTAATCATTTCTCATGCGAACGTACACGTATCACGAACAAACTCATCCACGCCCTCTGCAAAAATGCATGCTTGATGAAACCAGGTATCGCACTTGATACATTGAATCCAATTGACCTCCAATTCGTCGTCTGAACTATCCGTGGGGCCTTCTTCCTCATGGCATATAGCACAAACCGTTGCTGTTACTGTGCTCAAAGCCTCTTTTATCGCCGCCGTCTCACGCTCGTCAGTTTCTGTCGGTTTGCGCAGTGCACTTGAGGAACGGCGCTTCTTGGATATTGGAAAAAACCGCGATTGTGTGGCCATCTTTTTGTTAGGGGCGTTACGATCAGTGTCCAACGATCGCTGTGCCATTGGCTGATACGTCCGTGCGAAAGTGTCCGCTACTTGTAGCTTGCTGAGCAGCTGATCCAAAACCAACGGATCATCCAAAGATCGAACGGCACCAGATATGGAAGCTGTAACGCCCAAAATTTTTTCTTGCTTTCTCGCAATGCTTTCTGGCCGCTTTATCGATTGAAGAATGTGTGTCTGTGCGTTGACTCGATTTTCAGGTGCAGGAGGCTCTTCCATAATTGGTCCAATTTCGAGGTGTGTGTCGTCAGTAACTTGCGTATTCATCTTTTCTGTTTCCAACGAATAAACCAAATGTGCATGCTTACATGCAGACACTCCAAATAAGTAATCGGGGCAACTGCACTTGTACAGGTCCGGGCAGATCTTGCAATATGAGCACCGTAGACGGCATGCGCATTCATTTTTCACGCGAACCACCTCGTACTCCACGTTGACATTCGATGCTTAGGTTATCGATGCTTCCTTTGTGGGGAATTTGTATTTATTTGTACCGTGCGTTGAGTCGACACAAATGGCCTTCGAACCATAAGCCTTTAGCATTTCAGCTTGAAAAGGCGTCTGCAAGCCTAAAGTGAATATGACCGCTGAAGCACGTAGGCAATCTACTGTATGTAAGAGTGCGTCTATGCTCGTCATACCTAATGTAAAGAGGCCATCGCCGGACTGCTGCTGATAATAAAAGAATGGAGAAAGGGTGACTTCGGAGACTGCTTTTTCCTGGTGTTGCTTGACCAGCAAGTCAACGCTTACAAAGTCGTTCGTATCAAGTTGGTCGCGTTCGTAGCTGTCACTCTCAGCCAGGCAACCAGCTGTCAGTTTTTGCGCGTCACCTTTTTGTACTTCGCGCTGCAGTGCTTGTACCTGAGAATCATTTACCGTATCGTAGTGTGCGCGAACGTGTTACGGGGAAGAAATAAAGGCGGGTTATTTTCAAGGGTGCGTCGCCCTGAGAAGCCCTGGGACTTTGTCCTAAGATGTCGCGAGATTGATTCTTCTATGACGAAAGCGTGACAGTCAGGCTTCCTAATTACTCTTGACTTTCGAGCTTCTTTGCACTTTCCACGCTCGGCTACCGTCGGCTCACGCCCAGTCGGTGTTCTGCTGTGGCTGGGGGCTTCTGTGATCTCAGATTTAGGACAAGAAAAAAAGAATTTGTTACCGAAGGAGCTCGAATATGTCACAGAATTTGACACAAGTGCTTGCCATACTCGGTATCAAGTACCCCATCTATATCAGCTACGTTGTACTTGGCGCCCCGGCCGTGCTGCCCAACGTGGCCATACTTGCGCTCTCGTTCTCCGACAACAAACTTCGATCCAAGTCGGCCATGATCGTCGGCTTGGCTGGTGGCAATTTATGCAATGGCATACACGCCCTCGGCTTCGGCGTCTATCGCCTGCCCCTGGTTGTGGCAGGAACAATCAACCAGCCGGGAAGTATCTGGGCTTGCATGGCATCCATGATCCCCACCTGCTTCGCGCTCGGTTTCGCCCTGCCGTCATCCATTCAACTGGTGGTCGGATTCGAGCGATTCCTGGCCGTATTCGCATTCAATTGGTATCGCATCAACTGGTCACCAAAACGAAACTGGCAGCTGGTCGGCATCTGCTGTGCAGTCAGTTTGTGCGTGTGGGTTGTGCCAATTTGGTATCGGGTGTTTGCAGATCCCGCAATCAAGGTCACCAAAGAGTGGCAGCAGCTCTGCCACTCTCCCCGCGTGGTTGATGGAGTATCTATTCCATTTCGTGGTCGGCACAGGGGCCGCATCCGCCCTCTGCCTAGTGGGTTGCTGTAGCGGTGGGCTATCGGCGTTTTAAGAAATTGATTTCCCCATCGGCCGGCGAGTCCATGTCCAATATCTTGCAATACAGGTCGCAGTTGCGCACTGCAGCCATGATGCTGGTTGTGGCACTGTGCAAACTGTGTTTGGTGGTCCTGCCAAACATACTCTTGATTGTTAGCAGTTTCTATCCGAACATTGTTTCTCCTGTTATTGCTCTGTATGGGATCGTACTCTACTGCTTGAATTCTTCGTGCGATATTATGATATACTATTTCTTGAACAGTGTCTTCAGGAAAGGGATGCTAGCCAAGTGCGCCATGTTTGTGGCTAGGTGTGGCTGCAATTTCCCGACTTCAGCGGAGTGATGGAATAAAGTGGTTTCTTTGCTGCTGACTGTGAGATAGGTCGTCCTCTGGTAGAATCTGACTGTAGTTTACATCTTGTCATTTAACTCTGTTTCTGGAAAGAAATTGACCAAGATACTGTGTGCACCCGACAAAAATTTAATCTGCTTGTCCAGACGTAAGTATTTCAGGGGGTTAGAATTTTCGATGTTGACACAATACATTATGAGCAATTCTCACAGCTCCCACATCTCAACTATAATGTGTTCGATTCCGAGGAGTCTCTGACCCAAATAATGGTTGTGGCATTGTGCGACCTGTGTCTGGTCGTGCTGCCCGATGCGCTGTTAGTGGCCAGCCAATTGCTGCCGACCTCCCCCTCGACAGTGCTTGCTTTCGTCGGCATCATAGCTTACTGTATAAATTCATCGAGTTGAATTCTGATTCATTACATTATGAGCTCTGCTTTCAAAACAGTTATGATGACTAGGTTGCGTGCGGTTTGGCCGTTTTGGTTGTCACTTTGCTAACACAGCGTAGACCGCTTCTGTTTTCAGTCAACTCGGCTTGCACATTTTTTGAATGCGCAATAACGAGGATCTGTTTGATTTATCAGGTCTTAAACTGGGGAATAGGTTTAAACTTAAACTGATAAATAGGTTGTTTCGCTGTTGTCTGTTAAGTGCGCGAAAATCCGCCGCGCGCCAAGTCCCAGTCCGCCTATAAGTACCTTGCGTCTGTGTCACATGTCAAAGAGTTTCCAGAGCATCTGGAGCGCCACCACGCGGACAATGCTGACGGGGCGCGGTATCCACGCTGGCCGATATCGCGTGGTGCTCTGTACACAGAGAATCAAAGAGCCCCTTCGAACAAAGGGGTCCCCGCCTCCGCACCAGTGATCTATGCGTTTTTCTTGTGTTTCCTTACTGGAGTTGTTGAAAGGTTTTATGACTTGCACTGGTCTTTGGCTCTTGTCGAACGATTTTGGAATGCTGAATGATTGATGTCGATCCACACCCTCCTCCTCCTGGAACAAGGTTGGGGAGACGTGGTGTTGACGTGGTTACCTGCTACAATCAAACACGAGCAGTCAGTGCTGCACCTTATTCCGCATCGAATAAGCCTATACAACGAGCATTTCGTAAGTATTGAGCCGTGATTCCTTCTTTGCTATCATACAATTTAGTTGAATGTCTACTCGCGTGACAAGGGTATGCGAATTTTGCAATTCGAAGGCCGGCGGGGTTTGTGTTTTAAAATTTTTGTGGAGTGGGCCCCGTGCCGCCCCAGTTCCCCATGAGACTTCCAGCCCGTTTTGCCTGTAGCTGGCCAGCAGCCTTGATATGACAAGCGGGGCCGTGAGGTGAGCAGCTCTCTCGGCAGCTTCCCTGTGTGGGTCTCCGCTTGGAACATCTCCACGCGAGGGCATCCTGTGCCCGCACCAGCGTCCCAGGATGATATTGGGCGAAAGGGAGGGCCTTCCCGACTGGTGTTCGGGAACCAGTTTCCTGATTCTCTACTCGTTCAGCGTCCGCCACATGACAGTACCCGGTGAATCGCCCAGAGGCAAGTGTGCAATGCCAGCGACGGACTTATCGTTAGTAAACTGCCGTTGAAGACTAGTTCCCACTCAGAACGGGCTTACTAAACTGCCGTCCCTAGTCAGAACAGAACTGCGGCCTCCCGGTCTGGGTTGCTGGCCCAAGCAATGCGGGACCAACGCCTTAACCAGCTGAGCCACAGCGAAGGCCACGGTGGTGCAACGGTTCGGCATTCGTCTCTCCATATTGCTTAGGAACGAGTGTCTGGACTCGTCCCGGGTTCGATCCCCGGAGGTCGGTTCGCGAGTCATAAACCCTCGCTGACTTTGCACGGCAGCCCGTGGGTGACTTACCCGGTACCGGCCGAGGTGCTCCGAGTGGAGAGGCGGAAGCCGAACGAGGAGAGAGTCTCAGCTGCTGAGTACGGGCAAGGTTCACACCCCTCCCGCCATTATCCGTGGAAGTCGGCGCCTAAACCAGGATGCCCTCGCCTAGAGGTGCTCCTAGTAGAGACACACAGAGGGACGCTGCCGTTTGTGCTGGTCCCCGCATAGCCCTGCTTAGAAGGTTTGACTGCTGGCCGGCTAGGCAAAGCGGGCTACAGCCCACAAAACATTGAAAAAAAAATCTTGCAATTTAGCGTTTGACGCCAGGGTAAAAATTCAGTAGAGTATCCTTATTTGCTGACGATAAGCCCTACAGACGAGCATACGACCGTATCAGCGTACCAAGGGTTGGTACAGTATGGGTTCGGCGTGAAAGTAGGCTGGTTCGGCCGCACTGACTTTTTAAAATGATTTGTGTGATAATTTGGTGTAAATACATTTTTTTGTTCATCAGGGCTAACTGGACATATATAAATTCCAAAATAGTCAGAATGCCTTCGTTCAGTATCAAAAGAACTATCTTTGTTCCAAGTCAGTTAAGATGGAGCGGTACTAGATGTGCCAGGCCTCAGGGACGGGTACAGTCATAAGGTGTGGGCTACACCCTGACTGGCGCACATCCGTATAATTTCAAAAATGTTCAACTACTGCAAACAAGTTGGTGGGTACAACAGCTAAACATTCTTCCTTGATCACTTTTTTGTCAGCCTAGACTGAAGTGGCACTAAACCACATGCGCTACCTTCCCCAGTTTTATTCCATGAACTTTTTGCTGATTGTGAATTGGCCATCGCAGGTGGGGTAAGCTAGATTACGTTCGTGTTTGACGAGCGACCAGAGGCGCTCGTTTTTTGAAAACTCACAAACTTTTCCTAAATCAGATGTTTCAACAAGCAAGTATTCATGTTTAGGTTTCGAGCAGTATAAATGGCGTCAATGGCTGTCACAGAGCACATCTCGAAATTAACGGCGATTAAGACAATTCAAATTATAAAATTAGAATGTTCAGAACGGTGGTCATTTTGTTGGTGCTGTGCATTGGTCTGGTTTCCACTCAACTGCACAAACCACCCATCACCCGCACGATTGGCCTGGGCGAGGCAGAGGGTGTCTACGGACCAGCCTACCTCGCCAAACGTGAGTCTGTGCAGAGGCATCGACGATGGGCGTGGTATCCATTCCTGGACGACGAGACTGATTCGAACCCATCCATTGAAATCGCCGAGCAAACAGACATGCAGACGTGGTGATAAAAGATAAGCTTGTGACCAGCGAGACAAGTTGATGATTGATTTAGAAAAGGCGAAATTTTCATGTTGTAAGAAAGGAATAAGCGATATTAGCTTATAAAAGTTAGAAAAGGCGTGTGCTGATCACCGCAAAACTCTTAGATCAAGCAGAGGACTTGGAAGATGCAGTATTTGAAGAGTAAGTGCTTGGCTGGCTTGTTTTTCAATGTTTTGATTTCTAAGCTCAAAATTTTTGAAAAATCTACCTGCGATTTACTTTACATTTTCTGTAGCAGAGAATATTTGTTGCGGAAATTGAGGCCGTTTGCCTCCAGAAAATATACAGTATTACTGCCGCTGAAATATTTTCTTGTGGTAATATTAATTAATTTGATTATTTGGTAACAGTAATATTAATTACGGCATCGCCACAACCGGCAATGGAGTGCCCGAACAATGTGAAAACCCCTGCCAACAGCCACATCACGCAGTTGCCTGTTTAGCCCAGCCACTCTGGAACTTATGCGAAGTAGGCCACAGTGACAGAGCAGAACGTGGGAATCTTCTTTGCACGAAGTTTGCGTCAGCTCAGGAGGGACTACGACAAATTTCTTACATCTATTTTGAATTCCTAGCCCAAATGTAGCTGCGGAAAAGTACTAGTATTTCTAAAAAAATCTGTTATCAGACAACAAATAGGTTAGCCCAGCCACCCTACTCTAACCAAATGCAAGGCGAGACGAGGTTGGCTGGGCTCCCTCGGCGGCACTCGTAGATCAGGTGGGATCAAACAGAATTGCTGCACTGTCAGTGATAAAAAGTGTAAAAGGGCGCCCCACCTCAGCCACTTCATTCAGGCCATGGAGGCCGATGGTCGTCAGTTCTATTGCAGAAGGTTGTACGCCTAAGCTATTAGCATGCTGGCTCCACAGAAGCTGAACTTCCTGTTCTAGTGTAGTTATGGCCGATATCGCACAAGCACTTTGAAAAAAAAAAACTATTTTGGGGATAATCCTGTGGGAATCGAGGTAGCACAAAAAAGCACTGTTGCATCACTATCGTCAAGGGTGCATCGAATTCACGTATGAAAAAGTTGGAGTCAGGAATTGAAGCTTGGTCATGTATGGGTCGACCCTTGCAGAAGGCGGTCTTGGGGCTTGTCTAATGTTACATCACAAAACCAATCTGAAACTGCCTTCAGAGAACTCGACTTGGGCTTCTAGAGACCAAATAGTGGACATGTACAAAAATATATTCTCAGCTGGCCATTTTGAGCAATGGTGGCCAAAGTTTTTCAGTTTATCCAACTCCTTCTGCCAGATCAGCGCCCGATACAGGAGGAAAACCGAAGAGTGATCACAATGGTACAATCGTGAACAAGAAAATATGATCAGGGCAGCTTTCCATTCTCAACAGCAGCATCGACCACCCAGTCGTGGCACCGAGAGCTGAAATCCACGAACTAGAAGTAGCAGATTGAAGTAAACCTAGATTTCCATATTGAAACCACAGCCAAGGCAATAGAGTTTCTGGGTTTTTTTAATTAGCTGTTCCAGCAAGCATGTTCAAATGTTTAGGTTTCGAGCAGTCCATTAATCCATGTCATAGAGCATGTTCAGAATTGCACATCGATTTCTCAAAATTTCAATATTGAACCAAAATGTTCAGACCTTTGGCCATTTTGCTGGCTTTGTGCATGGTCGTCGCTGCACAAACCACCCATCATTCGCACAATCACCCTGGGCGAAGCCGAGTGTATCAGTGCACCAACGTACTGTGTATGCCAAACGTGAGGCTGTGCAGAGACATCGGGCGGCGATATGGCCTCCCCCGCGGCGCGCAGTATTCCTGGTCGAGAAGAGTGATTAGAAACCATCGATTGAAATCGCCCATCAAGTACCCATAAGCGAGTGATAAAGATAAAATTGTTACAAGCGAGACAAGTTTATGAATGATGTCAAAAAACGCGAATATATTGCATATCAAAGCGATAGAGCGATAACTGCTTGAAAAAATTTTAAAAGGCTTGTGGCGACATCTGAAAATACGCGTTGACCAAGTAGGAATGTATCAGGATGAGAGGGCTGATGGCGATGTTTCAGATTTAGACAGTTACTCCGCTGACTATTAATTTATGTGCGTCAGGGCTGAATGATGTTTCCATTACGAAGCAGTAGCAGCCCTAGTTTGCGGTAATAACTGGCAAATTGACAGTCCAATCTGAGACCCCGTCATTAGTCCTCTCATCCAGATCGTGCATGCATGCAGCGCAGATCTGACCCATGTTGCACAGTATGCAAAACTTCAAAATTCTTGCTCAAACTGTTTTTGAATTATTGGCTACCAAAAATAGTCGGCCTGCATGCTTCCATTTTTCGCTTGCGGCGCGGAGTTTACAGCAGAAACATCAGCTAAACGGGTTGATTGCAGCGCCATTGACTGGCTAAAAGAGGGCTCTCACAAAAATAGGTTTGGTAAACCCGAATCAATTGCCGATAGAATATTTGAACGGATATACATAAATACAGGGCGTGCGCAGAATCTGAGGTGGGGCTCACCAAAAAAGGTCAAAATTTACATAAATTTTAGGAGTCAGCAATGATAAGATGGCGAGATGACACAGCGCCAAAATGTGTACAGTATAGGTAAACGTTGACACTTTCTGTGAGGGGGCTCATTCGCACTTTTTTGCATCCACCCCCGCCCCTTTCGTGCGCGCCTGTTATGCATAGCACCTTTGTCTTGCAACCGCGAGGCTCTTGGTTCGACTCCTTCACGCGGTAGGATTTTTTGGTTTTTGTTTCTCTTCTTTTCCTGGGGCAGAGCAATTTTATTATGAGCATGGAATATGAGGGTGGTCATAGATTTTGTTGTCTAGCCAGAGAGAAGGTATTCGATTTGATCGGGGCATGAAAGAAATAACTTTCCAATTTTTCTTGCCGCAATCGATACTCTGCATGGAGCTGGCAGCTGGGAGCGTCACCCAAGTTACAAGTTTGAAAGATCTGTGCATTCGATTGGGAGATTTCTGACTCAAAATGATCTATCAAGCCAGGAGTCGAACACTCGCCAGTACTGCGCACCCACGCCGAGAGGCAGACTACGAGCTGGATCTTTCATTGACTGCCTCCTCGTTGCTCACGATCAGTTATGCTGCTGATATTCATGAAGAAAAAGAAAAAGCAGCCACTGTTCGAGCACGTTTTCTAATCAACCGCGATTGCGTTCTGCAGCTGCCGAGTAGACCAACCATGCTAAGCTCCGGTTATCCACTGTGTGCATTGGCTGGTTTCGAGTCTGACATAACAGACTTTTTTGGAAAGGATGGCACTTGCATGTGGTTTGTCACCAGATCAACCCAGTCAAAAAATTGCAAGCGCTAAACTCAGCAATGAATTTCGTATTACTTTTAATGGTCTCGTCTAATTTTGAACCACAAAACCTATTCGACCCGAAGAACTCTCGACTGGCTCGAAGCTGGACTCGACAGGGGTTCAAGAGACTGAAAAGCGGACAAGGAAAAAATTACATTTTTAGCTGGCCATGGTGGAAACTAAACTGCGGACATGAACACGATCGTGAAATAGGCAAATCGTAGTCAGGGCAGCTTCCAATTCTTAAATTCGGCTTCGACCAAAACCGAGACCTAGCGTTAAAGTTCACGGGCTAGAAGTAGATGACAAGGAATAGCAGGGATGCTTGTTGAAACACCAGTCGAGGCATTTGACTTTATTTTAAGTTTTGAAAACCAGCTGTTTCAGCAAGCAAGCTTAAATGTTTTGGTTTCAAGCAGTATTAAATGGCGTCAATGGCCGTCAGAGAGCACATCCAGAAATTCACGGCCATTGATAGAATTCGAATTATAAAATCAGAATGTGCAAAACTATGGCCTTTTTGCTCGTGCTGTGCTGTGCATTGGTCTGGTTTCCACTCAACTCCTGCACAAGCCACCCATCACCCGCACAATCACCCTGGGCAAGGCTGAAGGTATCTACGGACCAACCAACTACGCCGAACGTGAGGCTGTGCAGAATCATCGACTTTTTGCGTGGTTTCCATCTCTTTTCGACGACAGAGATAACCACGCTGTAATCGCAGATGAGAAGCTCATGAACGAATTATAACGATGAACTCGCCACAAGCAGACAAGTTCATGATTGACGCCGAAAAGGGCGCAAAGTTTTCTGGATATGAAACCGACGGATTGCTGCTGTACTTATGAAATTAAGAAAAACCATGTGCCTACACTGGATGTGAAAAATACTCGTAGATCCAATAGGGCTAATGGAAAATGCAGTGTTCGAGGAGTAATTTTCAGAAAAGGTGTAGAATTATAACTGAAATAGAACAATGTGAGAAATGCTTACCATTTCACTGTATCAGGACTAATCACAGTCCATTCGACAGTCATTACCTCAAAATGGGGTGGCTGCTGGTTTTAAAGGAAACATCATTTAACCCTGACGCAGGTCAATCATCAGGCAGCGCAGTCACTGTCTATTCTGAGACACCATTATTAGTCCTCTCGTCCTGATGCAATGTAATATTCGACCACTTCTTACTTTTGACCATTTTAATTACGCCTCGAAGGCTGCTTCTTTCCAAGTCCTCCCAGTATCATCGGCCTCATCTACTGTACGTGTAATTTTGTACTATCTCCTGACGTTGTCTCACAATCCGATTAGACAGTCAGTGTGATGGCTGCCTGACCGTAGCTTGTTCCATGAAGTTTGCAAAAAAATCGAGTGACTGCGCGTAAGTGGGGCTAAACTAATCTCCGGCTGTTACGGCGATCAGACTTCATTCATCGCCTACATCAACGATCTGTTCGTGAAATTTGAAGCCAAATCTCAATGTGCACAAACGCATGTTGGTCGAAAGAATAAAACATGAAGATGACATGATCAGAATCGGCTTATTTTACGTTTGCAATTTGTGAATTCCATAAAGAGATTAAGAAAACTGGGTTAGCTTCATGAAGAGATTGCCAACCGAATTTTCCTAAAACAGGTCGAAAGAGCCATCGAGGCAGTATCGAGCGGGCCACTTTCTGCGTTCTCTAATTCCAGTAAATGGTCGGTCAGAAATGAGTCCCAGCAAGTGGCTTCATCACAGGACTAACAGACATGCTAAGAGTTCCACAAGTTTCATGTTGACCAAATTCCTGTTAGAATGCATTCCGAACAGTCTGGCCAATATGAGCATAAATTTTATGTCGAAAGAACATAAAAGGACCAAATATTTGAAATAATCAACTAATTCAACCTGCTGATCATTCAAACGCAGTACAGGCTGTTCTTGCACTGAACAACGGATTTTGTTTCGTCGGCATTGAGTGTTAGACCAATTTTAGACATTTTTGAGCTGATGGAATCAATAGCATGCTGAGCTGTACAAATCACGTAAAACATTTTTTCAATAGGAGCCGGTAATCATTCGCAAAAGCAGCCGAGCTGGGAAATTCATGTTAACTTTTCCAGGCAGGCTATAAATGGCATATGCCCAATCTTTCAATCATGACTCCACAAATCACTGACACTGTGTCCTGTTTGATTTACGAGTACTCTTGTGCTTGACGGTGTCTCACGATCAGCTGTGATACCTGATTTACCCACGTCAGCATGCACTTCGGATCGATGAAGATCCGTTACAAAGCAGCAGCTACAGTTACCGATTTTGCTGCTGACACAAAATTTAATTAAAGGTTTTAAAATACTCAAAATAAATTCAATTTTGCCAACAACTGTTAAACTCTTGCAGATTTAAAAAATATAAGAGCTGTACGCGAGGACTCTGATCCTATGGCCGAGTATTTCAGCCGACATCTCCATGCAATGCAGACTAAAACCCCTAGACGCCTTTTTCCCGCTTTCTGTAAACTGTACGAAACAAGTTCTGCAACGCGTGAAATGTTCAAGCAAGGAAAAGAGCTGTTTCAAATCTTCATTCGCGCTTGAAGTATCCACTTCGTCGACCCAGTGCTTTTCACTTAATAAATCACAAATTAATGCAATAATCTGAATTAATCGCCATCCGTGAATAATGTTGCTGAATTTGTCACTTTTGCGTAGGATGCAACAAACGAGGAAAAAAGACGGTGCAAGGCGACTGTGCAAAAATCCTGCACTGGAACCAACGAGACGGTTGGAAAAGTCGACTGTTTCTGCTTGACGGTTTTTGCGATAATCTGTGGGCGGTGCATGACTGCACATAAATTTGTGCAAAGTTAGCCTTGATACCGAGAAAAAGTTTTATAGTTTTGGTTCGAAAATTTGATTTCTCTGCGTAGGTGCGAAGTTTGTTCTCAATATTAGCTTAGTTAACTTGATGCTTATTGTATAGCAGCGGCTAAAAATATTTTGCGCCGCACAAAATATTTTTTAGTGTCAGGATATTTTGTGCGAATATCTCGTCACGCTGCTTACAACAAAGTTGTTGCGATGAGTGTTGAATAGTTTGTGCCAGTTTCTGGTGGAAAATGTGGCTGAAAGGGTTCAAAGTTACTTTTTCGAAGTCCAGATGTGGTTGACTCTTTTTGGGGTTTTCTCTGCGTTGTTCAAAGTTCCGCTACTCGAATAGATTCAAGTGGTTTTTAAGAGTTGAGTAATTGATTTTAAAACGATCGCTCTCTAACCTTTGACTTTCTGGTTAAAAAAGATTTTTTTACGGACCTTAATTGCACTTCCTGGTCTGAAAAAAGGGTTAGTTTTTCTGCTGCCTGAGTCACCTGACAGAAACAAACTAAATTGCCTTTTCTTCTCAGGCTGCATCCTGTGATAATGCTCCCTCACTCGTTGCACTGCACAGCACGAGTGAATGTGCAGTGCATTCCGCTCTCGCTTCACCAGAAAAGGGGCAGCCTGGAACAGCAGTGTCTTGACTGGTCTTTCCAGTACCGGGATCGCCCACCCAGGGCTACTCTTCAGTCCCGTCGACTTGCTCGCGACAAGTGCGGCTGGGTCTCCCCCCCCCCCTCCACAGCTTACGATTAGCTCTAATGTGGTTCTACTGGCGTAGGTGTCCCCACGTCGGCACAATGAGCTCTTATATACCACTCGCCATGCTTCAGGGACCGCGCAGTAATGGATTTGTACCTGCAGGGACATGCAGATCCCCTGATGTAGAGGGAGGATATCGCATGTACGGAGATAGTGCAGCTGTCAATAGGGGTACTTCCGACAGGCTTGGGGATCGCAGGGCGAGAAAACAGGCGAGTATGTCTTCTTTGATTATTGTTTTTTTCTATGTGTTTCATCAAAATTTCATTCTGTCGGCGAACCAACCAAACAAAACATTGAAAATGGGTCGTTACATTTTTTTGATTATGATCATGACAGGTGAGCATGAGGGTGGAAGAAACCAGGGACTTCGTTCTCTGCGCCCTTTCAGCCGTCACTGCACTCAATGTCATTGAAAACAAACCCCAGCGGAGACTTGGCACGCTCCGTGGACCGATAATGCCAGTGGTTATGAATGGACAAGGAGTCGTTAACTTGCCACATCACGGAGGGACACTTATTGTCGGAGGCGGAAATAGTTCCAGCGTATCTTGCTCGAATGGAGTCTGCAGCACTTGTATCAATGGCCGTTGCTATGGTCGCAAATACTCCAACCTGGCCTTCATCTGTAAGATGAAGATTAGACAGTCGAACTCCCTCCTACTCCTTCTTTTCAGCCAGTTGCCCAGCTACCGCCTGCGAGGACACGGACTGCAGTAGACTGGTGTGAAACAGTGACAACTGTCCCATCTGTGCATGCAATGGTAAGCACAGATGTTCTGGCTGCCGCAGTGCCAAGATATCTGCGATCTCTTAGGATTCTCCACCCGCGAGCCATGTTCGAGCGATCAAGAGTGCGGTCAAGAGGGCAAGTGCACAAACCTTTTGTGTCACTATCCTCCTGCTCCAAAGGACTCGCCACAATTCTGCTCGTTTGCCCATGAATGTCAAGAGACCGACAACTGCGTCAGCAAAAAATGCCAGCTGGACTCGGCTGGTCGCCGTCATTTGTAAGTCAGCATGCAAAGCAGACCTCAGCTAGTGACAGTTCTGTTCTAGGCTTAACCAGTCGTGCGTTTTCGTGAATCAATGCCCGAGCGGATACAACTGTGATGGAATGACGTGCTGGGAGGGCGGGCCCGCACACACTGGTCACTCGTGCGTGTTCGACTACCAGTGTCCGACGAAATACAGGTGAAACTGATGATGCTTTAGTAACGGACTGAAAACTGAAAGGCTGATCGATTTCAGCTGCAAGAAAATGTCATGCATTGAGACGGGCAAGGAGCACGGCACAACGGCCTGTACGTTCCCTTCGGATTGCCCCCAGGGCCAAAAGTGCAAAAAGATGACTTGTCAGTGATCCTGAATTGTCACAACGGGTCGAGTGGTTGAAAATGATTAATAAAGGTTGAGAGTATGCGAGTGTGTGTTTTTCAGATAGTCAACAGGGGCGGGAAAGGTGACACTTCTGAGCACACGACACCACAGAAAATTCCTTATGCAGACATCAAGAACCACATCCTAAGTACACTATATGCAATTTTAAAGTCTTCGCGAAATAATCAGATCTGAAGTTGCCATCCGAAGATCAGCCAATCGCATATCTCTGAAGAAAATCCGTTGGGCATTCTCTAAACTGTTTGAGAACTGCAGTAGATACTGTACTCGGAGTAGGCCGTCCTAGAGGACAAGCTACACTGTTGCACTGAACACATTTCTGTGCATACATCTTCAAATGGTGTAAAGTTACGGGAAATTCTGTCATATTAGTTGTGTAAACCCATTTTTTAATCCCGTCAACCCGAAACCAAACCAATCAACCCAGTGGCGACGATAGATCCATAAAACCGTTCTACAGCTACTCCATGCAGCCTAATTACAAAGCCGAAAGTCGTCACCGAACACATCATACAGCAAATATAAACGGTTATATACAACTAACAAATACTCCAGTCACAAAATTTCGAAGTGGCGGTGGCGGTGGGGGGGGGGGGGGGGGGGGGCAGGAAGCTTGATAAAGATAAATTTGATGATTGACTTTGAATTATGAAGAGCTATTGTGATCTATTGGTTGGGGACCCACATGGCTAGAGGGGGATCATAGGAGCGAATAGAAGTAGGAAAAATTGAAGGGAGTATTGCCAGAATTCGTGGTTAGCTTCGTACAGCGATTGTTGTCACTGTCAAGCGGCGAGTGCACTTAACGTGGTCAAGTTCGTACGCCGGTTGTTTCCATTCCTGCAAAGTGAGGAAATTGATATTACCTGGGGCACTTGTGCGATCTCACATAGTGTGTGGGTACTGTATATAATACTGCCTCATCATATGTGGTATCACCCGTGATCTTGATCATCTGATCATCAGATCATGATGATCGCGGTGATCACCTAGATGATGATGATCATTATGATTATGGTGATCATGATGATCGCGGTGACTATCAGATCACAGTGATCGATCACCAGATCATAATGGTGGTGATCACCTAGATCATTATGACCATGGTAATCGATCATCAGATCATAATCACGGTGATCACAGTGATCATCATGATCACTGTGATATTAGTGTAGGCTAAATTTCAACCCATTTTTTTGATCCCGTCAACCCGAAATCAAACCAATCAACCCAGTGGCGACGAAAGATCCATAAAAACGGTCTACAGCTTCTCCATTTAGCAGTGATCATGATGATCATCATTGGGAACCTGCTGGTTGTCACTGATGACAAGGTGGTGTTTTGCACAACATACTATATTGAATGACAGTGAAAGAGACGCAAATTGTTTTCATACAATTCGTTAATATTGCGTACCTTTTCTAGAACCGCCTTGAATTTGCAAAGTCACAGTGGATTGGCCGCCCAGGACGTCCTCCTTGAAGTGGTGTTTCACGAAACACATTCGCAACCAGGCGGCAACTGTGTCCTTGTACTTTTCGATGTTGTTCGAGAAAGCATCCGCAATGCGCTTCACATTGACGTGGTTCATGTCAATATGCGCAACGATATTGTGTTCTATGGCCTCGGCGTGGTGGCAAAAACGACACTGGTACATGGGCAGCTGCGCGTGGGACAAGGCGTGCTGGACGATCGCCTTCGCGATTGCCACCTTGTCCATTGTTCGGACGATGGATATCTTTCTGCAGCACATCCAACAACAAATATGCCCTTCGATTATACTCGCTTTAATTTCACTTTCGAAGATGTAATAGAATAGCGAATAATCGAAGAGATTTTTCCAGCCACGTGCAACTGCTGGATATCCAATCAATGCAGTTGGGTGCTTGAAATCGGGCTTCTCGAAATTCAGGTCAAGGAATTTCGATACCCCAGTCGCCACATCGGCTTGAATAGATCTAAAACACCCTTATCTAAGCCCATATCTGATATGAATGGAAAATCCATGTTCTTACCCCCCTTTGAAATCGCGAGTTGCGACGCACTGATCCAATAACTCCGCGATTTTGCCAATTTTTTTGTAAGCCAGTTTCAATTCTGGTCCTCGAGCCTTGGCATCGTGATACTCGAAGATGTGTTTCTCCACGCCGCCTTCTTCATCAAAGGTTTCTTTGCAAAACCCGCATTCGAATGCGTCGACTTTAGCGGCTTGCTCGACAGGCTTTATCGTATCGCAGTTGCTCTCGTTCAGGCATTTCTGCATATTCGGCGAATATGCAGAAAATTCGAATTCACCTGCACCATTCAATGAACTTTGTTCTTTCTCGTGCTTCCGCTTTTTGAAAGGCAACTGTTGACTGTTTTCCATCGATTTCCTCTTGAGACACGACTCCTGCCCCGATCGATCACTTTTTTCCACTGCCATGCGATTATCATCGATGTCGTTGGTTTCACGCTGGCTAGGCTCAGGGACTTTATCGATTGCTCCTGGCGCCGATTTTGCATCTCTGATCGATGCAGTTTCCTGCATTTCGATCAGCTTTCGAGGAATTGATCCAAAACACTGATTCAGGCAATCGATCATTTCCTGTCCACATTTAAGGAAATACGAACTCGAACATTTCCCATTCGATCCGTGTTGCTCTTTCTTATGATTCTGAATTTCGGATTTCTTCGAAGTTTCATAATTGCATAATTTGCAAGCGAAATTCGAGGCGCCGTGGACATGGGCGCAATGCAACATTAGTTGGACAGAAGAATCTATTGCCAACATCTTGCCACATTGTCGGCACCAATATCCAATTATTCGTATCAATTTAGTATCGAACATTTGTTTGGCCACCTCTGATGGCGACGGAACAATTTGTTCCCCTTGATTCAATTTTTTGGAACAGTTGCTGTAAAATTTTGTTTCAATCGACTTTGGCAGTTGCGGGATTGTGAAACCATCAGAATCGACCACCCGCCCGGGGACCGCACGGTCGCAAGTCTGGCCACTTTCCGTGATCAGAGAGCTGGTTTCGGACGCAGTGTTTCTGATTGTATAAACTTGGTCGATCTGCATTGCAATTTCGCCTGGAAGCAAGAAAACAATTTTGAAGGGAAATGTTCAAAAGTGGATAACTTCGGTAGGTATTCTGTTTGAGAAGAAGACAGTCGGTTACTCATTCATCCATGCAAGAAGCCATAACTAAGTAATGTACAGTAGGTAGGTACTCACTTAATTACCCTATACAATTTTGTGGTTGGCCCATTTTTCACGAAATTAAGTTGTTATTGAGCTATAAATTTGAAATATGGCCAAAGCGAGGCGAGACCATTATGTTTTCACAAATGCGATATTCAACTCTTAATCCAAGTAATCGCCATTTCATAAGTTTACTAACTAAAATCAGGAAAGACCGCGCAAAGCCCACAGAGTCCAGGACACCTGCACTACGTTTCTGTCAACTCGGAAAAAAGGATCCGCTTCTAAGGCCGTCCTGTGGTATTCAAGTAATCATAAACATAGGCCTACAGTATTCGTATTTTCAGTAATGCAGGTACCCGCGTCGTTTCCAAGCATAGTTAGGACATGGAATAGCAGAGACATACCCTGTCATGTCATGTCATACTTTATCCATAGCCGAGCACCACAAGGCGCACTCGAGGGCTAAGGAACACATATTGGCATAGACCTATCGCACCAACAGCAATAATTATATACAGTAGGTCGGGATCGCGATCCCGTCGGGAATCGACCCCTCTGACCCCCTCCCGACATTGAGTCATCCAGATTCTACAAATATATATACATGCAAAAGCGCGCTAGGTACACTCTGATCCATCATATTGATGATAAAGCAGTAGCAGCAGGTCTGATAAAGAGGCAACAGCAACATCACATCAAATGGACAGCGACACTGATTTTGCTCAAGGCATTGCTGACCTTGCTGCACCTATATCGGAACGGCGACGGAACTCGTCAATTTCAGCTTATATATAATGCTTGAAAATTGGCCTAAAAAACCTGGATTGATAAAGTGCGCTTTAGCGAGGAAAGTAGGTTCATGAGCAAAAACAGAAAAATGTAAGAGCTCCCAGTTTCTGATCCTGATCGATATTTTCCTGATCCTGGCCTCCACCCCGAAAAATGATCGCGACCTAGCCCTGACCAGCAAAAACTGTCTTGAAACTCGGTAATCATAGGATTCTCCGCTGGGGGTCAATCTCCTCCGCAGCCTCGCCTTGACGGGTCACCTACAAGAACTTTGCGCTTCCTGGTTCGCACATTTTTTAGCTCAACCTTTTCTGCAGCCTTAGCTGGTCTTTCGAGTATGATTATTGCGTTAGATCTAGTCTACAAAAATTCCAAGCCACCATCGTAAGACGCAACAACGCAGAGCTGGCAGGTCTAAGACTAAACTCCTTACGATAAAGCCTACACAAGTTCCAGCAACCAGCGATGTATTTCGTTTGACAAGAGCCCCGCAGATTGGAATTGCTTGCGTATATCAGCATGAATAGGCTATTTTCTGGACGGCTGTAGGGAAGCAAATGTTCCAAAATTTATTATCTATATCGAATTATCGTCTTTTTGTCGCTCGTCCATACTCGATAGGCCGAAACCACGGGTTTGGTAGACCTATTAAGGAACTGCGCGGGGACGATTATTTCACCTCACTTTCTTGCCTTTTTTGGTACCTACCTTCCGTGATTTCCTCGGCAGCATCGCTGTAAAACTTGCAATGACAATGGGTGTTTTTCGGCCTCTTTGAGCTTCAGTACACGCTTGAGCAGGCTCAAATATGGCCCTCAATAGGTGTTTAAAATGCGATTTGGATTGGAACGTGGGGTCTCGTTGACCCTGCGTTTGAGGCGGTACTTTTGAGGCAGTAATCTACGGCATTTGCATGCAGTTACGTATGGCGTATGGACACGGGTTGACCTTGCGAGCCAAACAATTCGCGGGACCTGTTGACGCGGTCTCAATGAATCGTTGTCACCAATCGTACCATACCTGCTGTACTTGGACAACATTCCCAGGTGCGCCACACGCTCGCCACCTGTTGTCCTCTATTCAGCAATCTACCCCAACAAATGCCTTGAGGAAATGAAAGACGTCCAACAGTCGACCAGAAATGAGATCATTGGCCACCTGCATCCAATTTTCCAAAACCCTCCGCGTAACCTCATAATTTTGCAGCTGCATTGATGTACATCAGCTGCTTTGAAGTCATCTCCAATCAAGGCAAAAGTGCTGCAAGTCATTTTGATATGCCGGGTAAATATTTAGTCAATGAGGATTTTGGCGAGGGTCCTCCACGTCTTCAATTAAAAGGCACCTGACAATTGTGGAGTGAAGCGCAATCTGCATCTCACTCACTCACTCAGCTGTGATGTAAGCCATCCTGCCCAGCCTCGCGATGAAAGCCTACAAGTAAAGGCTTTTGGGTTCAATCCGAAATTCGAGCCTTATAAAACGCTTCGAGGATGGTGGGAGCCCTGAAAGAAAGGGTTCGAAATGAGCGCTATGCTACATCAACACCCTTTCACTGCCATACAAACGTAGACGATAATATTCGATGGATCGAAGAACAAATATTCTTCATTTGGATTAACTTTGTTTTGAACAGCAAAGCGACAATATCGATAAGAACTTATCAGCAACAATAAACGTATCACATGGTCTGCGTATGGAAAAAAGCAAACGCATCAAAACGCGCCAGACGCCGATTATGATTACAGCGTCGTCGAAACCACAAAATTATTTCTTACTATACTCTATCAGGAGGAAAGTGAAAGTTGATTTCTTAACTCATAATTAAACTAAAAGGTTTTCAAATATTCAAGACGAAGCCAGCGTATTCAAAAAAGTAAGTGAATTTACAGGCCTACTGCAGATCTTTTCATGTCGAAGAAAAGTCGTCTGATCCGAAATGTGAAAACAGTTCGCACCAAAACGACCAACAATTATTCTGTCGACTGGTCTTGAAAAGGCGACTGTACAGTATTGAAAAGGAAACCAACCAAATCCAACCTGTGATTGAAAGTACAAACCTTTTACGAGCACTAGGGCGACCCCTTTGTGAGTCCCTCGTCAAGTTTGACCCCATTAGTCCAGCTGATGGAGCCTATTGAATACTGTCGGATCTTCGACTGTCATTGCTTCGAGTCAAATCTTTCTTCTTTTTAGTCAAACCAATTGAAATTTTATGTCTCTGAGGAAACTTTCGAATTAACCCAGTTTTCCAAATTTTTTAAAAACAAAAGCTATGCCTTTTAATATTGGCACACACACATGTGCTCGAACGTGTGGGAAACAGCGCAAATTTTTTCGCGAAATGCTGTAAAATCTCGAGTAAAATCCTTCCATCTAACATCCACCATCCATCGCAAAATTTTCGCGCCAAATACTGCAGGCACAGCAGTAACAAAAGATATTTTTCAGAAGATAAGGTAAAAGCATCGGTACAAGGTGTCCAAATAAGCCAGTATACCATTGCTACGAATGAAATGCAAACACAGTAAGCCGTTGAGTGAAAATAGGGTTGAGTGCGCGACCATTCTTTCCATGCCTACGCCTTATCTAGAAGATAAATCAGCAGCAGACAAAAGTCGCGCCTTGTTCAAACCGACCTGCACTACAGTATCGAACTGAGCGAGAAAGCGAAAGTCAATGCCTTGAAACATGCGGGTATCAAAAACTCGCTTCAGGATACCATTCGCGAATTATTTTGTATTGGTCTAACAATAGCAGACTTGTAGAGATGCTCACAAATCAAACTCGCGGACCCGCGTTAGGAAAAGAGTTCCGGAACATTCTATTACAGATTACCGCCACGAGCGGCTTTCTTTGATACGCCTAAGAAAACGGTAGTCAAAAGAGACAAGTCGGATGAAATTAATTGACGCGGCTGCTAGCGAGTGGGTCACGCGGCACGAAGAATAGGATAGAGGTAATATACAACGCCGACACTACAAAACGCAACAACTGTTGCATTCGCCACCCAGCACTTGAACTAGAAAAATGGATGCCGACTCATCTGATTGCAGTGTCGCGGTCATCCACGCCCAGCTGCAGTTTCTGCGCGTTTCATTTCCCGCCACGCGTGAGGCAGTCGAGTTTTGACACACAGTGCCCCCCCTCCCCCCGCCCGCAGTTCGGTATTGGTAGTAGATCGATCTCAAAAACTCCTTTTTTTTAGAGTTACGGCGACTCCTATTTTTGAACAAGTTTTGAGCCCACCCAAGTATTATTCGACCTTCCTAGATCGCTCCAAGTAAAGAACCAAAAAATCTGTCCGACCTTGGCGCAATTTAAAAAACCTGTCACAAAACAGAAACATTTCTTCACCCGATGTACCGCACCTATTCGTTATTCTAATGCGAGGAGTAGGGTCTCAAAAAGGTGAGAAAGGGGAGTTCGTGATATTCTGCACCAACTACACAAAATGGGAATCGTAGGTAAAACTGGCTATTTTTTGTTGAAAGTGATAGGCACTAATAACAGCCAAGCAACCACTTACATGTAGTTTACAAGTCGTTTTTACGTGGTGATCGACTTCTTGAAAATAAATGATCGAAATCTCACTTCTACAGCGCAGGGGCGTCGTCGAAGCGTGTGTCGGGACGCCTATTCGGGCAATGATATATCAAATCATACATCTGCTGGTCCGCAGCTCGGCGTCGGACAACTGCGCTGCCGTCATTCATCAAAGCCTCTGGCCCCGTAAACATCGTCGCAAATTAACAACCCTCTCCTGCCATGCATATGGGTGGGTACCCTCCCTCTGTTAGGGGGAGGCTCGTTTCGGCCCATTTTGTAATTCGAATTCGTTATAATGATGAGTTTTTACCGGACTATCGACGTCATGTCAACAAAGTAAAAAACAAAGCCAATAAAGTGAAAAATAGACAAGAGCGTAAGATTGACCACCTCAGCAGCGAATCCAAAAGAATAGCGCAAAAACACTGAAAATGGGAAAAGTTAGGGACTGCGAGAACGGGAACAAAAATCCAGCGCGAGTACGCTCGCGTCGGGAGTCGTCAGAGAAAGAAGGATTTGACGAAAGGTAGATGCATTTATAAGATAACTCCATCCGCGATGACGCTAGAAGGCCGTTCTTTGCGCAAAGTTTAAAACACGTAAAGGCTGATAGTTTTTAGAGCTGGCTCCCGAGATGAGATGCACATTTCTCAATATGCTGTGGTTTATGCAGCCAGACAGTCTCCTTATCACCATCACTGGCCCACATTTGCCGTCCTTCATGATCGCGCAGTTTTATCTGAAAGGCAAAAATTGGTAGGAGTAAGGTGCGGTTAGTCCCTTGGCCTTTTACTGCACAACGCGACTTCAGAGCGGGCAGGTGCTGACTGTCCTTGCTCATGCCACTGTCCCATTGTGTTTTAATTTTGTCTGTCAAGACATAATGTCGTAAAAATCTGCGATTGGCGAATCGCAGGGAATCGCAACTTGGAAATTTTGTGATCCTGTCGTTTTCCTTGTCGGAAGTGCAGACACAGACCTATAAATAATTTAAATTTTTTCAAGCACTCTTGAATTGTTTGATATCGCAAAGATATCTTTGCAATGTAAAAATGTGGGTTTTCCCCTCCTGCTGTAACATATTCAGAGATCTTCTGGCCCCATGCTGTAAACTTGTAATTGTCCGATGAGGCATTAGATGATTTTCCAACGGCCTCTTTTTGCACCTGCTATTAATTTATGCGCCACTTCAGGATAGTTATTTATTGAAGAGCCGCCCCCCATTGCAAACTGCTGTCGAGCTAGCCGAGCTAAGCAGCTGATCGCAAAGATATCTTTCACATTGCAGCAATGTGAAATGTGTTTGCGATATCAAACACTTCCATTTAGCTGCGATGTGAAAGTGAAAATGTGCAATGCCTCGCGATCAGCTGCTTAGCTTGGCTAGCTCGACCGATATGGAATGGGGGCGGCTCTTCAATAAGTAACTACCCTGAAGTGGCGTATGAATTTATAGTAGGTACGAAGAGAGGTCGTTGTATAATCATCTTAAGCCATCTGAAAATTACAAGTTTACAATATGGGGCCAGAAGATCTCGGAATATATTGCAACAGGAGAGGAAAAACCTGCAGGGCTGCAACAGACAGTATGGTGCGCCTGGGCGAAGCCACTATACATAGTACCCGTTTTCATGGGGGATGTACACGCGGACTATTCTTTAACGCGGCAGGCGTGTATATTCCCGAAGAAAACAGGTTATACAGACATACAGTATGCATTAGGCCTCGAGTGGGGTAAGCATAGTTGATAGTCACCCCTGACCCATTAGAACGACATGGTATATTTCTGTGTCAGTCCTGAATACCTTACGAGAGCGAGCTCACCTGGCCATAGGTAGCGAATCTAAGTCATGGAAAACAAAAGTGCGATTGTGCAGCCTTTTTGAAGAGTGGGCGCAAGAACGAAATAGCGAACATTGCGGAAATGCACCAGCTCGGGGCGAAGTCACATGTTTAAGCTAAAATCCTCAGTCACCCGCGAGGGGTTCAAATTATCCAATTTTTTTGTTCACATCGTTTACTTTATCCAGTACATTTTCATATTTGGGCGTGTTAACATTGGAATATGCCCCGCTACCCAGATTCCCCAATCCGTCATAATCCATAGTGGATCCATCATTTTCCAGCCTTTCCACACGGATCCATTCCGTTAAAATTCCAAGAGCATTTCAGTCAGAATTTCCTGGAATTCACCTGAAACAACGTGTAGAATTCACAGTAGAATCCACCCATGAACTTTTCAATGGATCCACATGGATTTCACCAAGAATCCATCTTCATCCAAATAGATTCCACCTCGATCCAAGTGGACTTAGGGCTGTACAAGTACGACGTCGTACGCGGGGGGGGGGGGGGTGGCCTAAACAACGATCTTGTACGACATGGGGAGAGGGGGGTGGGATCACGATCAGCAGGTCCTGCAATCGGTCCCGAGCTCATCCACACCCACTGGGGTTTTGGTTGGGGCGTTATGCCCACGGGGATGGGTTGGGTTGGGTGGACTAGTAAATTCCAAGGCCTGGGTAGTTGCAAGACTAAAGCCAAACCCAGATAAGCCCAGCTTTTTTAAAATGTCAGCAAATTACGCCTTTCGCGGATACAATTGAAACTGTACAAAACATTTTCAGTGATTTATTCGAATGGTAGAAGAATGAAAATTGTTCGAGGTTTTGACATTTGGCTTTGAAACAATTGAAAGTGAAGATATGTAGTAACAAAGTTGGGTTGGGCTGGGTTTGAATTACCAGGCCCACGTAATTTAAAAAAATTACGTGGGCCTGGGTTTGAGTTGGATGTGGCCCTCGGGGGTCAAGCCTTGGATCGGCAAGGGTGTGGTTGGGTTAGGTTGGGTCTAATTTTTGATCCCATGCAGGACCTGGACGCTTATCCTCTAAAGTACCTGGACCAGGCATCCACGAATGTACTTAAAAAAATTTTGAACACGTCAGAAAATTCTATCTTTGTAATCTCAAAAACCAATTCTGAATGGGAGATCAAGTGGAATCCCAAATACGCTCTTGCTAGGTATACGGGAACATCGCCCGTCAAGTCGAACTTCACAAAACCAAAAGTCGTAGTTTGTTCATGGCGCAAAATTAAGCTCTGTGGAAAATATTAGATGCGTCTGGCCAATCGGTCAGTAGAGGTCAGCGATTGAAGTCCGCCGGATATTTGAGGAGCCCGAGCGGTGAGAAAACCACGCAGGGTTCCTACTAAACTGGATTTTTGGCTTGAGGCCTCGAATTTAAGCTTCCAGCACTCGGATTTGGTGTTTTTCCTCAAAAAACCCGAAAAGGAAGAACTTTAAAAGTTTCGCGGGATTGTAGACGCTGACCAGTTAAATAGACGCGTAATATTTCCCACTGAGCTTTCTTTTGCACCTCGGAGCACATTGCAATTTTTGGTTTCGCTAAGCTCGACCTGGCGGCTGGCGATGTTCCCTTGTTGGTTGATCAGTTTAAATGGCGCTTTTGCGGTCTAAAGGCCCACCAAATTTGATATTATAAGCTGAGGGTGATGTTGGAATTGTTTTAAAAAAGCGCATTTGCATACGACGTCGTATTTGTATGGTCCCCTTGATAAAACTGAGATTTCTAATCTTTTGCATTTTGCTCTAGCCGCTTTGATCTGCTTTTTGACGTGGAGTCCACAGTGGAATGAATCTGGCCGTACGAATATTAGCCGAAGTATGTCTACAATTTTAGGGTATACAGTAAATCCGCACAGCTTGTACATATGTTTTGTACATATACTGTATGTTCATTTCGACTACAGCAACAGTGCTTATATTTTTTTACAGGCTGGAAAAACAACTTTAAAGCCGTCCCTACGGTATATACAGTACCTATGTAGGCTTATCTAAAACACTGTAATAAGCTTCTTCGATCGCCATCGAGAAAATTGAAGCCAGCAATAAAATTGAACAGTAGACATGGGGCAACTGGCGAATGTCCTTGGAGAAGACAGTTGTCAGCTATGATATAATCTCCATTGCAAGAGCAAATTAGAGGTCTATTCTTTTCAAATAGGCCTCTCTTCAAGGCACCTGCCCGAGATTGAATTTTCTCGAAGCGCCATCGCCATTAAGTCTGTAGATAAAAAGAAGCTCTGCAAAAATTCGTTGGAAAACGGGGCAGCACGCTGTTGGGTATGTCCGTTGTTTGAAACTCCATTTCCTCAAGGACCTAACTATAATTTTCAGGTTTTCAGTAATTGTGAGATGCAAAATGTTTGTTCCAGGGAGACTTCTTTCAGGTGGACTTTAAGGCGATTCGCAAAAAAATCTTTTCTTGCTCCCACGATTTGTACGAATAGTTAGTATGCCGTGGGGTATACATGTTGTGCATATGTTAAATGTCACTCAAACAAAACTTTCAAACTTATTAAACTATCATGATAATCACAACTCTATTAAAGGCAAGCCCGAAATATGTATGTTGATGTCGACTAAACAGCAGTCGGATGCGCATTTTTCTTAGCTATGACAAGAGCAGCGGCCAAATAATATACTCAACCGTGTTAACAAAATTTTTTTAAGGTTCATGAAATAGTAAACAAAAATTCCGCTTGATGAATTTATGCAGGATGTTATGATCGCCATAGAAGAAAGCGCTGCAGGAACAGAGTTCGGCAACAAGTTTCTAAGCAGCATCAATGCACTTGGCAGCACGACCAAACACAGGTCGCACAATGCCACAACCAGCATCATCTTGGCAAGCTTGACTTGCTTTAAATTGAAACAAATAAGATGGCGAGCTTGAATTGAATGGATGAACCAGCTTTTTGGAACGCCGATAGCCTACAACAACTGCTGCCAAAAGAAACAGAACGGATGATCCGCCTGCGACGACTGCAAACGAAAACAGGGACAGAAATAGTAACTCCACTGCTGCACTCCATTGTCACCTAGATGGAGGGATCACGCAATGCTCGATACCAGATTGGCACCACCCACAACGAGACAGAGAGGGCAACGCACGCCCCCATCAGCTGCCAGTTTCGTTTGGACGACCAATTCACGCGGTTTTTGTTTTTTTGTTTTTAGGCTATGCTAAAGTTTACTATGCCAAAAGACTTACCAGTCCACTGATGTACCAGTTGAAGGCGGACGCGGCCAGTAATCTCTCGAATCCAACCACCAACTGAATTGTTGATGGCAGGGCAAAACCCAGCACAAAACAGGTCGGGATCATGGATGGCATGCAGGCCAATATGCTGGCTGGCTGATCGATGGTTGCAGCCGCAATTAATGGCGGCGATAAACACCATATTCAAGGGCGTGCAAGCCATCGCATAAATTCCCGATAGGTAATCCTACGATCAGGGCCGACTTGGCTCGAAGTTGTTTGTCAGAGAATATGGTGGCCAGTATGAGCACATTGGCCAAAACGGCTGGTGTGCCGAATATGACATAGCCGATAAAAAGTGGCAACCTGATGCTGCTGTGACCACGGAGTATGTGGGTCAAATTTTCTGACATTTTTGCAGGGCGGTTTTTTTTTCAAATTATTTGGATCGTGACAACAGTGAAATGACGGCAAGAGGATTCTGCCTGTTGACTAATCGGCTGATGTTTCTTGGTCGAACAGAATCAGTCTTTACTCGAAGTGTATATAAATTCAAGCATAGGATGACGTAATTTCATTTTCTTTTTAGAGGCACGAATATACTGGTCGTCGACGTGTCACACAAACCAAGATGGTGAGCTCACAGAATCTCTGGCTGCCTTATTGGAAACAGTTTTTTATGGTATTTCGGTCGCTCAGTCCAGCCCATGCTGGATATGAAGCTAACAAGATTCTCTCACGCGGTGAATTTTATGCGGAAGGATTTAATGAACATTGTGATATCACATTTTATCAAGACTTTCGCACCGTAATAGCACGTCTTTCATGAAACAAATTTTGAACTGAATTTTATAATAGCCTTTTCTTACTCATTAACTTCATTAAAGCTGCGTGCCAACCTCTCGCATAGCGGCATTAAAAAAGAACCTGTTTCTAGAAATATTGAGGATGCATCCCACTGCGACACAATGGCCAGCAGGCGAAGTCCTACCGCTACGCACATTCAATGTGGGAGGTGTGCTGAAAAAGTGACCAAAAATGGACTGGTAAAACCATGATCGATCTGTGGAGTCAAGGTTCGTGCTTAAGCACATATCGCTGCAAATCATGGGGAATTTATCGAAAATAAGCGTTCTGGTACAAACTTTTTGCCAAGAACGCCTTTCAAGCACGTTTGATGAGAGAGGAAACCATGACAAGTGTCTGAGGTCATTCGAGCGTCGCGCACTTGTCGAGTTATGGACGATCAAAGTTGTCTGCTTAACATTGCGCGGCTGTGTGGCTGGGCTAAACAGGCAACTACTGTGCCTGTTGATACTTTTTATTGTAGCCAACACTTTTATCTCAATTCAAATTCTTGAGGGACCACGGTGTTTCTATTCTTTCGACAAAGTGTCCTCGAAAAAGCCTCTCTGAATGTGCCGTTTAATTTGAGATAGACAAACAAATGGGACAGGGTGCTTGTTAAAGTGAATATGGAGCTAATTGGCGCCAATTTGACATTCCATTCGATGGAACGCTTCGATGTAGCGATGTAAGTAATGGCAGCCGAGGCCCCGTAACTGACTAAATAGATCGAGCCCACGAGAACTATGGCCAAAAACAAGCCCTAGTCCATTTGTAGTCGAAACTCGTTTTTGTGAGCATCGCCTTCTAATTTGGTTTTCGATAACGATACCACAACAGTCCAGCAGCCGCGAGATATGTCGCCGCAGTCGAGCTGATCACGCAGTTCGAATCGTAAGTTACGTAAGCTGTAAGCCTTGAATCGAAACTGGAACCGTAGTGCACACCGGGACCACTGCTGCTGGCTTGTACAGGGACAATGCTGCTGGCACCTGAGCCAGGGATCTTCCCCAGGCGAGAATGATCCACAACAGCATTTACATGGGCGTTGATTCAAGTTTATAAAATACGGAAGCCCAATGCATAAAAAACGATCGATGGGCCAACATTAGCGATAGGTACTCACCAAGACTCCGCTCGTGTGCAGGGGCAATTGCTGCGAAATAAATGAAAATTGACTGGCTGTTTGCGGTCTGCGTAACTCATGCGCCAAATATCGCACTAAACCAGTCCCGAAAAAGCCTAAGGAAAACAGAAATTCCCCAACACCTTGGCAAATTGACTCCCATTTTGTAGCGATTCATTCGATAGAATGGTGATAATAAGGAGCAAATTGGAGACGGCTGCCACTGATGCAGGGATGACCCAGCACAAGTAATTCGGCGATTGTCGAGACAGAATGTGGAGAGAGACTGCGTCGAGGTCGCTTGAGTTCATATTCAGGGTTTAAGTGACCAGCTGCTGACTGACTCAGTCGACGAGAGACACTGCACAACAGCGAAATCTGCCATAAAGCATCCCATTTCCCGATCCTTTGTCCGAGCTGTCTGACCTGCATGCTAAGTATAAAGAAATGACGCAAATTCATGCGAATAACAAGTCTCAGCGCGGCATGGAGTGCGTTCATTAGCCAGAACGAGAGGCTACTTCATCCTCGTCCTTTTTGGCTTTCGTCAATCTTGACAATTCCTTGGATATCTAAAGTTGAAAGGGGCTTTGTACTTCTTTAACAAGGCCTACTTTGAATGTTGAGTTAGCGCACTAATCACTCGGGTGAAAAAGGCAATCTGCTGAGAATACTGCTGACAACGAAGTCATAAAAGAGGAATTTTTACTTCCTGAGCAATCAATGCGAAAAATGAAACATTTTCAGGCTTTAAGATAAGAACAAGGATATTTCCAAGGCACTCATTATTTCATTCTTGCTAGCTGCAGACAAACCGGATTTATCCAGTCTAGGAAGCTGGGCAAGGCGAATGACCCTCTAGGAATCATCTAAAAACAGCGTATGGAAGACGGAAAAATAAGTATCGCAAAAAGTGTCTCAAATTCTTGCGTGGAATAGAGTAGCACTGACAACAAATCTTCACTGTGTTGCCTGTTCACCAAGAAAGTCATTTCTGTAGCTGGCAATTATTTGCAAATGGAGATGGGAAGCCTTATAGAGACTCTCTCCATTCGTGCCGCCCGCGACGGGAGGACTTAAAAATTAGTTCTGAAACTTGGCACTGTATTTTGAAATATTTCGCAGGCATAGAAAAAAGTACAGTGCCCGATTAAAAATTCACGAAATCAGTTATGCATTTCGTCAGAATGCTGAAGTGCTGAATGGTTCACACAAAAACCATCCATTCGGGTTCCATTTTCGAGTCTAGATCGCGCCCTGTGGCAAGCTATGGATCTATGTTGGGTATACATGAGCAAACACTACGCTAGGCGGTCTGGCTATGCAATTAGTCTAGTGTTAGAAATGACCTCGAAGTCAAAGTCAGAAATCTGTCAAAACCGTCAATGACCGACCCCTTGTCGAAATCTGGGTCAAGATCAGAAAATTTTTTGGGGCATCAGTAAGGTCAGGGTCAGGTCAGAGTTTCTTGCACTCGGTCAGAGTATTTTAACGGCGAACGAGTGTACTATGGAGTCCCGAGTTAAGAAATTATCGAGTCCCCGTCTTCTTTCTGGGATCTGCTGATTGTGAGCGTCGCTTGTACCATTAAAAGGTGAGTTATAGTGAGCTAGTAGCATAGCTAGACTACGCTAGCGAAGATTGTGCTAGATAATATTTTCTTTACAGGGTTGTTTTGTGCATAGTGTTTGTGTTTATGCACGCCTTTATCCTCCAGCTTAGTGCTTGTGATGTCACTTCAAGTTTTGAGGGAATCCTCTGGAACGATCGGGGTGCCTGTGCTCTGATCGTGGGAGCAACTTCAGCTTGCCTCCCTGCTCCCTGTTACGCGCGTTTCCAGGATGGAGCTACATGGAACCATGTGGAATTCAAATTTCCACGACTAGCACTAGGATCCGCAAGAGTACGCTTGGATTCCAGCTGGAACCATGCAGTCCACGAGGAACCACTCTGTATCTTATAAGGTTCCACATGGAGCTGGTCATGGATCCAAAGTGGACTCCAGACTGGAAGATTTTGGTGGATTCAAGAATAAACCATTCAGTCGACATGGAGCCAACCCGGATTTTCAAAATTTTCAGCTCCTCTCAGTGGCGCGGTGGCTCTCTGAAAAATGTGATGCCAGCAAAAGTGGCCAGAGTAAAAACGCTTGAGAGCGACCAAACGTTTTAATGCTATGCTTTGGTGCGTGTTTTTCGGTTAGCTCCCCATCCCTTATCGGATATGCTAGAGAATGTGTCTGGTCTGAGCACGTGCCATATCCTGGGGATATGTGCCGTGTGAGGATTTACTGAGGGCTTTTTGAGATTTCGATGTGATCGTGCATGAGTGTAAGAGAAGCTCCAGAAAATCATCATCATTTCTTATTTTTTAGACAAACGCTGAAGCGCTTTCAATGTTTAACGAGTGCTGAGTCACCAGGTCCGACATTAGGTCTGAAAACCCAACCCACTTTTTGGTTGGGGCAGGTTTTTAGACTGGGTGGTTTTGGGTTGTAAAGGTTGACCTTTTTTCGAACCTAATCAAAAAAATTATTTTTCCATATGGTCTCAGCGTTTCAAGTCTGCATAGTTTGCAGGACCTGTGTTTTGAAGCCATTGCCACCACCATTGCTCGTGGTTTTTAGTCGATGGATTTTGATGAGACAGATATTGGGTGTACGATCTAATTTATGAGAACGCCCTGATCGCTCGAGTGCCCAGTGACCCTTCTATCAGTCTGGTCCAACATGCAAGTCCCAGTGTAGCGCAACAGACATTTTCTGTCGGCAGATAATATCGAGCGCTCTTGTTTCTTGTCAGGCCCCAGTCTCAAACAGGCGCGTGCAAAACTTGTTTGATCTAGAATTTGCCAAAATTTGCCTGATCTTTCTTTTGTAAGATTCCCCTGAATTTGTTCCCGACTAGACACCGGATCAGGTCGGGTTCAACTTGACCCGAAAGTCCCTGACCCGAAATTTCGGGTCGGGTTGACCCGAATTCGGTATAAGTAGTTGGAGTTCCTCGCGATAAAAACCATTCACAAATGCTCAGAACGTGGTGGCGTTGGTGTAAAGGTGACTGTGAGAAAATATGAGATGGAGACATCTCACGCACGCGAATCTTCATCTTTTGTTATTCCCTATCCTTAGTAAATACTATAACGTTCCTTCATATTTCCCACAATGGTTGTCCAATAATTTTTTAAAAACCTTTGATCTAATAGCGACTAGGGTCTGTCCACTAGGGACAAGATTCAACCAAGCTGAATAATAGGCGTGAAAAATAGAGACAACTCTGTCATAACTTCCGGAGTCTGAGACAGCTTATCCTTGGTTAAACAAAGAAATACCTAAATATTTCTGAACCCCAGGCTAGAGTTGCATCTAGTCTTCACAAAAGATATTGCTCACAAAGTCATATTGTGCTGGACACTAGCTCCCGTCAGAACCTGCACTACTGATGGAGGGATGTGAGGGCCCATCACTTTTGAACACAGCAAACTGTTCTGCAATGGTAACATGGATGGCTGTCAAGGGGGCTATTATTGGTACATATTTGGTGTTTGACTACAGACTATACTGCTTTTCCAGCCAGGTATACCCAGGAAGTTACGTCATATTCAGGAATCAAATGTGAGTGAAGATACCCTACGAACTGCTAAAAATGATCAATTCCTTTATAGAGTATGGCTAGTCCCACCCATTCATTAGAGTTGAAAAGAATGTTTATGAGAACTCTCACATATGGACCTCCCTTTGCAGAAATTACTCAGAAAAATTGGTCATTCTCAAAGCTTACAATTTGTGTGACATTCTCGGAAGTTACGCAGGATGAGAACTGGAATGATAGACTTTGTGCATGCATGCATGAAGCATATACTGCAAATCCTGGAGTCGAGCAACTACGAAAAGGTTTCTGTAGTTGCTAATAGTAATAACTTGCAAAATTTCTGTATTTTTGACACGTTTGACCCGATCTTTCAAAAAAGTGACCCGACCCGATTTTGACCCGACCCGACCCGAAATTTCGCTGACCCGACCCGACCCGACCCGAGAGTACCTGACCCGATTCGGGGTCTATCCCCGACATGTCCAATGCAACACTGGTCGTGAGAAAAGTTTTCAATAACTTTGTCGACACACCGTATTTAGGTAGCGCCTCATATTTTCTGTATGATGCACTGGCGGGGTAAACTACAGTAGGAATGAGCGAAGTCTGTGCGCGTGTTTCGTCTAAATTCCAATTAATTATATCAATCTTCTTGTACCCTTATCAGGAAATTAAAAGTTTTACATGTCCTCACTGACGCACGAGCTGGCCCACTCAGCTCGGACTTCTCTGGTGCAACGAGCTGCGGCGGACATGTAGCAGATAAGCAAAAACAAGATATTCAGCTGAAAATTTGTGCGTCATAGAGTCAGAAAATTGAAAGTGATATTTTTAATTTTGTGAACCTCACCAAATAAGTTTGTGTCAGTGCAGCTAGATCGAACTGTATACTGCACTGAAACCAAGAATTACATTTCTGTCCTTAACATGGATCAAAAGCCTTTTAAAGTCCTTGGCTGGTTCCATCGTCAGTAGGCGTGCAAAGAGTAAAAGAAAGTTAGCGGCACATAAGCCGTAGCACAACTCTCACAAACACAAGTACATGTGTTGTGCGCAGTTACCTATCTAGTTGCTCAAATCTTCAATGGCAGACCGTGCAATGCCATAGATAATCAGTGCAACGTTCTTTGTTTCAGTTCCTATACTCGGGTAATGCTTGCTAAATAACAGACATTTTTGATAAATTTACAAGATAAACATCAGTCGTAGCATAAAACAGAGAGAAGCAGAGAGCAAAAAAACATGACGGAAGAAAAAAAGCTAGAAGAAAAAAAACGAAATAAACTACTTTTTGTATTTGCAAGTTACATTAGCAAACGTACAACTGAATCTGTAGCTGCTCGAAACCATCGACGCAAAGACGGCGAATGCACTTGAACAGAACTAATTATATGTTTGTCCGGGACATTTAAAATTTTTATATTTCTCGAAGGAAGATTATATCTCCACGTTTTTCTATTCTGTATTATCAGCACATGACTTTCCAGGAAATCGAGTCTAATGAAATCCTGTCTCCTCTTGTCACGGGAAATATTCGAGCGAAAAATTTTAAGTGAGTGCAGTCGCTTTTCTTGCGCTGGTAAAAACAAGGTGGCTTACTAATCGTCTAGTTTGCGAGAGTTCGATACTACTTTAACTCAAGCATGAATTGCACTACCAAAGCGCAGCCATTTTCTTGGTTTCTTCTGACGGATCATCCGAACTTGAGTGAATGCTGGCCGTGGCAAAACTTTAATGAAACTACATTTATCCAAGTAAGATCGAGCATAGTTAACATTGTCTTCTCAGTGTGGGTAAGTAGTCAAATAAGCATGCTGGTCAGTTCACCTATTGGCATAGTTAGCTCAATGTGCATTTGCGCGGCAGTTTGGCGAAAAGCAATCATAAAAAGAGAGCGTTTCTACGTTTACATGCTGATCATAGGTGTGCTGGATCTTCTCTTCAATCTGAATATCATCCCGTTTTCATTGAGTTTAGGATTTACATTTGAGAGTATTTTCAAGTACAGTTATTGGGGGTCAGTTTTATTGCGTATTACAGCATCGTTGGCCTACGCCTGGTCCTTGGGGGCTGATATCTGCACCCTTATGCTAACGGCTGAGCGATTTGTCGCCATTTGCAAGCCTTTCGCTTACAATGCGAAAAATCAAAACATCTTATCAATAGTCACATGTACCCTTGCATTATTGGGAATAAGTTTACGTTTCTTTCTTAATATTTTCTTGTACTGGATTATTGAATTGGGGCCCGATGAAACTGGCGCCATGGTATATGGGTATGGGGCTACAAAATATTACAGCACTTTTCTCTTTTCCTGCTTGTTATTTTTCACCAATACCATCCTGCCGTTTCTGCTTCTTTCTTTAATGCTTCTCTTTTCCCTACGTATTCTATATACAGTGGCTAGACGACACCTGGCGCAGGTCCATGCCAGCTCTTCAGCTGCACAGCAACAGAATGTGCAGCAACAGTCCTCATCGATGTCCCGTCTTTTGTTGGTTTTAGTCGTAATGTTTCTGCTCGACCAAGCTTCATACTGCATTTCCAGTGTGGTGTCGTATGAGCGTTTCAAGCAGCCTGCACTTGTTTATTCTAGTAGCTTATCCGATGTCCAATACTATACTTTTATGCAGTTCCTGAGTGCAATCGGTTTTTATATCCAGACTTTAATGGAAGGTATTGCACGATCATTCGGTTTCTATATTTATGTGCTTTTGTCAAAATCTGTCCGAGACGAGTTTAAAATGGCTATCAGGTCATTTAAAAATGACATGTTTTTCTGCCACTGATTCTAAGCCATATTTTTTAACATAAAACTGCTAACACTCATTGCTTTTGCTTTTTATCTCTGCCACAAAACTTAAAGATGAGGTCACATTGGATTGGCGTCCATATTAAAACGAGACTACGAGGAGCCCTTCAAAAGTTTTAAGGATAATCAAGTAGAAGTCGCGGAGCAAGCGAGAAAAAAAGTATCTGATGGGAGTTATGGTGAGCATATCTTAAAAATTGTGAACTTGTTACTGTTCTAAGTTCTTTTGTGGGGCGAATAATTTCGTGGTGGTATTTGCTGATATTGAATACGTTGCTTGTGTTACTTATGAGATATTTATGGTTTCATTTACATCTGTATGCTCCAGTCAAACGTTTTTCTAAACGAGTATGAATGATTTGAATCGAAAGCGACAGCATTCGATGAAAGGGCGCCTGATCCGTCACCTACCTGAAGTCGAGATAAGATGTTTCGATAAGACTGTTCACAATGAATGTCACCCGTGCGCACCTTCAGTGAAGCATATACAGTATATTCAATTGTGCAGGTGGGCCACTGCTCTTTCTTCGTACTGTAACACTCGTTTTTGTGTAGAGTGCGTAAACGTTCTCTCATTGTTGTGTATAATAAAGATTTTTTTCACTCTCCCCAATAAAATAACATTATTATTCTTTGTTATTTCTTGACGCACGACCAGTTTTTGATCTTCGTGTTTGAAAGATTCAATCAAGCGGGAGGATTACGCCGCATGCTGAGCCCAATGTTACAAATTTATTATTAGCTGATTCTGTGCCACATTTGGTTCCAAAAGACTTTTTAGCGTTTAAGA